>JAIUCT010010406.1:0-10782 GCA_021307375.1 Tetraneura akinire | reverse complement strand
CTAATAATAATAATAATAATAATAATAATAATAATAATAATAATAATAATAATAATAATAATAATAATAATAATAATAATAATAATAATAATAATAATAATAATAAAAATAATAATAATATATATGAAATATAAGAGTATACGTTATGTACCTTTACGCAAAAGGCAAAACAATCATTTTTTTTAAATATTTAATATCAACGTTTATTTATAACCTAAAATGTACCATATAATGTATATAATATTATGTAACATATTTATAAAACGTTTCGTTCCATTTACTTTCCGTGATCATAAACGCACGCTATTATTGTATTATGTTTAGTCTCGCTTAATACGAGATATATATAATGTATAGGGAGCGTCGACCCCAATAAATCAGTCATTTGTCACACTGATAGGTGTTATCGTTTTAGATCATTTCGTCTATAGCACATATTTTGTATACGATAATACACGGAATAACATTATTATTATTTATATACACGTCTAAATATATATTTTATTTATATTTTAAGGGCGTTTTCTTATATATATATGTACGTATATTTTATTTACTCTGTAAAATTATAATTTTGATTTATGCAAGACATAACGTAATGCGTTCACTCGCGGTTATTAAGTCCGAGTAAATAATAATTTTAAATCGTGTTTTAATTAGTGTACCCGAAGGGTTTTATATTTATTTCGATTCGAAGAATAATAACATTATATTTACATCTCTTGTGTTATGTCTTAAAACACGTCAGTACATTATTAAACCATACGCGGTTAGGTTAGGTAAAAATACCAACCTAGTTTTTGAGAAAAATTGATATAAAATATACCTATTTTTTTTTTATTTTTTTACTACAAAAACGTTATTTTTATACTTAGACAACATTACTGTCGATAATTCGTACGCTCTGTATGCACGTGGATTATTATTCCGAACAAGATTATATTATTATTATAATAATATTATATACAGTATATTTATGATGACTATATTTTTCAGTAATTGCGCTAACCTAAGCGTTTTACCGCGTGTAAACACGATGCTTTTTCTTTTTTCTTTTTTTTATTTCAAAATGATGGAACACAATATTTTTCCTCCCCCGTTCCTTAATGTTACGGATCATTAAAACCGCACCGCAGTGGCGCCGCATCGTTTATCGATACCCGTTTAGTAAGTGATTTTTTTTTCCACCCTAACTCGAATTTTGTTCGCTATCTGCCATACTTATTTGAATTTATTCCGTATACACTGTCGAAATGCGTTTTATATTGGCACGTTTTGTCGTCGTTATTTATGTATACGTACTTATATATATTATATAATACATAGTTTAAACTGATAAAAAGTCACACGACGATTTTCAAACTAAATTTCGTAACTCAAACATATAAATAATAAATAGATAATTTTGTTCGATTCCATTTAAAGAAAGTAGAATTTGAAAGGGACTAGACGAGGGACCATGTCGTACGCTCTTATAATAGCTTCGGGCCACCCTCGACATGTGCTAAGACGATCCGTTTAGATACTAATTATTATTTTGATATGCAAATTATTAGAACCGTTTTATTGGGTAAAATTACACGTACGGGTACTTATAATGAAGTAAAAAACGATTTTAAAATATTGTTACTCGAAATACACGAGCCCATGTAATTCGGTCGAATTCTATAATGTATTCTTGCAGATGGGCAACTTTAATATCGCATATAGATTAAAGATCATATTTTTGATTTTATCAACCCGTTTGATATTAATATATTTTAAAACGGCGTTT
Source organism: Tetraneura akinire (assembly GCA_021307375.1). NCBI lineage: Eukaryota > Metazoa > Arthropoda > Insecta > Hemiptera > Aphididae > Tetraneura > Tetraneura akinire. The sequence continues at coordinate 9,008 of JAIUCT010010406.1, read as the reverse complement.
ATTATTATTATTTTTTTTTTTTTTGTAAACAACTAAACAACCAAAATTATCGGGTTGTTTATCAACTCGAATTGAATTTACACCGGTTTTTATAAATATAATCATACACGGACTCGAAACGAAATAATAAATAATCCGTGTGACATTTTTCTTCGTATATAATATTTTGTTAATAACGTTGTTTTTGGTGATTTTTACGATCCAAACGGTCGTCGGAATTCATAAAACTCTCGTTTATTATTGTACACAAACGTTGTTATCAACGTCCGAAACGATACGGCTTAAAAATAAAAGTTCAATAAAAACCGTCGGTTCGGACAATCTGGCGAGGTACTAAAAACTCGGTGAGGTAATAAAGCGCGTGGGCGCTGCCTGCTGCAGTATACATACCGAAAAGCGTATGGGCGGTACACCGCAAATTTGCGGTCGACTGTTAAAATTCAACGTGGTCTCCAAACTCGAAAAGACAGTTATTATTATTTTACGGTTTATTTACGTTTTATCATTCCGGTGATTTACACAATACGCGACATTTTATAATTAAAATCCAACTTTTATGTTATTATTTTATTATATTTCATTAATCGCTTTTATAGGTACATTTTAATATTATCGTTTATTATCAATAACTAAATAAATACTACCCGAGAATGATTGATATTTTTGTGATTAAACAAAGAAATAAAGTGGCTTTGTACGTTCGAATTAACTAAATTTTTAACGATTAATAAATACGTGATAAGAAAAAAATAAATAGAAATTTCTCGATGTTATGATCGAGTTATATAGTTTAACCTAACTGTCGGCTGTATAAATTCGTACATATTATAGAAATTTTTTTAAAAAAATTCGCATTTACATAAAACGAATATTATTATTATTATTATTATTAATTTGCATTCGTCTCCGTTCCCTTCGAAATTTGTTTGACAGCTGCACGGAATAAAAATAAGATATACGATTGAAAAACGAGAGTCGTCGAGATTAACGTGGGCGAGTGGGGTTCGTGCGTTTTACAATATTTCCATATATAGAACATTGTTAATAGCGGTTATGATAATTTTATATATTATCTTATTAAATATACCACGATCTTTTGATAACAAAAATTATTACGTATACGTTTATGAATTATTAAATTTGTTAATAAATTTTGGCAAATGTCGCCAGTAAAATATTATAACGATGCATTTAAAAAACGTTCTTGTGTCTTACTATATCGTTAGATGCGTTTCATAATTTTTATTAACAATATACGAATATCTACAGAATTTTTACAAAAAAAATCTCGTACGTAAAATTACGTTTTTTTATATTTTATAATATTTTCAAAATTAGACTTATGTTATATGGCAAAAAACGTCTAATTTAGCTCTTTTAAACTATGTATATTATATTAAAAAAAAAAAAAAAAAAAACATCGTTTTATAGGAGGAAAAAAATCGACCATAACACGAAGAATAGATTTCCCATATGTATTTTCTTAAAAAAATAATAAATTATTATAGTAAATTAAAATTTTAATATTTAACAGCAGTACATAAAATTTATTAATTCGTATTTTTATTAACACGCAACTGCGCGCTAATGACCATGGTGAAGTTCGTTAATTATATAATACCTATATTATACTTTATTAAAATATCCGCGTGTAGGATATAAATCAATATTTTCTCGTCCCTCACTCAACGATATTAGTTGAATTTATGTTTAATATACGTGAAAATAATACGCGTTTTTACTTTATTCCCAGTGTACCTATATACATACCAAATTATTATTGGACGTTAATATATTATTTAGTACTCGAATTTTTATATAAGTTTTCAAGTTATTCACCCGACATAAAACATTTAAGTACATTAAATATTATTAACTGAATTATGAAATCTACGCTTAAAAATAATATTACGTATACTTTCTTGATAATAATATACCGCAAAAAAATACATAAAAACTCGTATATAAAGTTTACTTTTCCGTGTTCGTATTCGTATATATTATTAAAAATATGAGTACCGAAAATTGAGGTCATATCGACATTACTACAAACACATTATTTTATGCGTGTGGCCCCGTTCGGACACTTAAAAGTGCGCTTCGGCGTGTGATATAATTGCGGACGTCGCAGTTTCTTCGTGCAGTCTGTTCGCCGCGCCACTTTTCTCGAGTGCGGCTCGTGCGTTATCAACATCGGACGATTTCGACAATAGTGTCTCGTCCCCCCCAGGAGTCTCGACAAATACCGTCTGTTAAATAGGGTCGATAAACACGAGGGGATAGGGATATATTCTTTCGTTTTTGAAAAAGGGGTAAACGAGTTCAAATCCAATCCGGTCGAAATCAATTATTGCCCGGGGCGAGGAAATTGGACCGCGGCTTTGCAGCGTTCTTCGAGCACTTATTATATACGATCGTTTATTTTTATTAACCCGCGACGAAACTGCCGAGTGTATGGGTTTTAAATTATCGTATATTGTTACCTATATTTTTATATTACGTATTATTATATGGGGATCAGAAAATCGTGTTAAAAATACGTGGTAAAATGTACGAACGTACGATATTATCGTGTACGTTTTACTCGGAATAAATATTGTAAATTTGTGCGGATATATTATATAGATTTTGAGCGAAGCGAAAAATGTATTGGTTTTACAATGATGCGTGTGTCTTTTTTTTCTGTTTTTATGTCTGAAGACACTTTTACTACTCGAAATAATGTTACGATTTTCACGAATAGCGTATGTTTCCTGTTGAAAAGTGTATATAGTTGGTATTTTATTTAGGTTATTTTTCGAATTTCTCAAAATTGACCCTATGCGATAGATAAAACGACGAAAAAATGACGAAAAAACGGCATTTTTCACGAAAACAGAAATTTTGACGAATTCGATTTCAATATTTTACGATAACTCGGGCAATTTTAAAGTTAGAGACTTGAAAATTTTTTGGGAGTTCACATAAGTATTATATATAATATGTGGTAAAATTTTGGAATCGTTACGTTAATTTTTCTACAAAATATAAGACATTGAATATTTCTTAAAATTCTCGTTTTTATGTATATAATGTTTGATAAAATTGGCAGTTTTGTGTTTTAAGATCTGAAAATTTTATTGAAGTATACATATATTACTTATACTGATATCAAAATATTATAAAAATTCTCAATTTTTTTTTTTTTTTTTGTAACTGTTTAAAGTTGATATTTTTAGTTTAAACGAAAATCTTAAAATCCATACGAATATTCTTCTTATTATTTCTCAATACTTTTACAATAAAAATGAATATAAAAACCAACAAATTTGGAAAATTTTTGAAAATTTTATTGAAGCATATACTTAACGTATTTGCAAAATATTAAAAAATCTCAAGTCTCAAGTTTATCATTGCGTTCAAATTGTAATAAAAATTGAACGCTTTCCTCTTTACACCTGTATCCCTTTCACATCAGTATGGCAGTATCCCTTCCCTTGCTTTATTATATCTATTCGTCTATAATAAAAATGTATTATATCATGGACATTATACGCATAACATAATATTTAACGTCTTACGCGTTTATTCGCTATTGAAATTATTTTTATTAAATTTTGAATTCGCACAGGAACAATAAATATTGTTACAATATAATGTTATATTATTATTACGAGTTTGGAGGTAAAAATTATATACTCGACCCAAACCGTCCGCTGTAATAGATATATACGTATAAATTATATATTTATAATCTCGTGTGGATATTAATAATATTATTATTATTTTATTTTTTTTAATACGATATATTTTAAAACAAATATCACGCCGATGTTTTTCCTCTGATAAAGTGGGTTTACCAACAGCGGGACGCCTCGGAGAAACAATAATTGTTTCGATCGAAGTTGCGTGTTCTTGTCGCATCAATCGAGTCCTTCGTGTTTCTAGTCGATAAACCCAGTGGTTGTTTTTCCCATAAGGATACGCGGCTTTTAGTACACGTTACCGCCACGGGAACTAATGATAACGCGGTTATAATGTGATTTTTACGATCGTATATTCTAACGTTTAGGCATAACAATTTGCGCCTTGGCCGGTCTGTAGAAGAGAAACTGAGTGGTTTTTTTTTTAAGTCTAATATTATTATTACTTTTTTTTTTTCTTCTACAAACACTAATTGGAAAATTCTTATCCGATGAAACGATATAATATGATAATGTCAACAACGCCGTTTTTATAATATATATTCCGCGGTATAATAATAAAATAATATTATATTTAAATATTATTTTAATCGAGTTCGATTTTAATATTCGTGAATCGAAATATTCCCTTTTTTTTATTATTATTATTTTTAAATTTATTATATAATATATTAAAACACGATAATTCTCAATAAACAAATTAACATTCGTATTCTGCGATTATATATAGTTGGAATTTATTTTTCAATCGTATTTATAATCGTGTTATTGGCATACGACAAATTTCAATTATATATTTAAATATAATATATGATAATATATTCTCTTTTGTATTCTATACACGCGTAAAAACATAATATCATATTAAAATAATCACAATAATAAAGACAACGAAAACGGTGATTATATGCATATTATTTAGTATTTATAATTAATCGAGGAATTTCGTATTTCGACATATATTATTAACTCGTTAAGGACTAAAATATCAACAAAGATAACAGGAGACATATTACGTTTAACTAAATAACTCAATTAGTATAATTCAATTTTATTTTAAAAATTATAGCTTAATTTTTTTTTTTATCCGTTTATAGGTACTTATACGTTATACGTATTTTTTTTTTTATTTCTATTCGAACTTTTTACACAATAATATATAGGTCCATAGCGAATAATATATAATTTGATTTTCAATTAATTTTAACTTTTTTCAAATAGTTTTTCAGTTTGGAACGATTGAAATGTACCTATATAACGTTTTATTTTAATGATATAATATTTTGTTTTTAAATCTTTCTACTATCATCTTTGCTCGATTATTTATTATTATTATATATAGTGTATATATATTATACTCTTATATGTTCTCCGAGTGAATACGATTATTATGATATTACATCAGAGTTACATTTACAATATTCGATTCGATTTAATATTTAATTGGTATATATTTTGTATATACGAGTTAATCAAAAAACAGTATGTATGTGAGTGAGTATGTATGCATTTAAAAAAAAAAGTCATACATATTTTAGATCTATATGTGCGTTGGGCGCATCACTCGCATGAGCCGCGCGGGATGATATTTCTTCTTCGGTGGTCCGATATAGTTTTTAATTGACCGTGTACGTCCGGAAGCGAACGATGTGCGATTAGGGTATAGTAAAAAAGCGCGGGTGAATTCAATTATAAACAGTTGTCTCGAGAAAATTATACGTCATGCGATCGAATTAAAAAAGTACACGCAGTGATCCCCAAACCTGTGGATCGTGATCTCGGTACATATAAATACAAAAAAATGACTAACGTCGGTCGATTATATGTGTATAATATATTATAAATCGTAATTCATTTTTTTCCTTCTCTTCTTTTTGTACGGTCAACCCATAAGTACGTTCGACTCGAGACCTGAGACTGGACTAAAAAGCTAAGTCGTAATAAACGTTTTTTCTTCTTCTTCTTCTTTATAATATCAATAGTTTTAGTTTGAAACCGTTAACGGTTGGTGACCCCTGGATCCTAGCGGTTATTTCTTCCACAAAACCCTCGGGTGTGTATATAGGTGGTGTAATGGGGTTCTATTCGAGTATAAATACGAAATAGAATATTATATTATTATTATGAAGAAGCGTCGGACGCTAATTAAACCAATGCCTCTGGTCTGGCATTAATGTTATGAAAGACAAAGCGCATAAACGGTGCGATCGTGTTCGGTCGGGCGACCCTCGAGGGCACAGATAACCTCCAAATGAGCTCTGGGTCAGCGTTCATTCAGATTTACGCTGTTGGAAAGCCGAGAGCAATCCCACAAGCAATTTATATACGATTAACGTGAAGACACTGTATATTCTCGTGACGGCGTGGTGGGTGGTGTTGTCGCGACGTAACCGAGCGGCATTATGGCCTTATCATCAGATAAAAATTAATTCGAATCGAGTCGAGCGTTTGTTCTTGCGAGACATTACGGATTACGGTTCCACGATATCCAAAATAATACGATTTTCTCGAGGTAAAAATATCGCAATTATACCGACGAATGTGATTATACGACAGGAATAAAATGTCAAATACGTGCGCAAAAAGCCCATTTAAAAAAAAAAATGTTTATCAAACAGTAAAATTTACATAATATGATAATCACACGTTAATTCTATAAATCCGTTCATTATACATTTTAAATAAGTCCGAAATCAATATTATATATTAATCCAAACAATAATAATATTGAAGTCAATATTATATTTTAGAATTTCACTCACACACGTTGTTTAGTCGTATCGTTGTATATTTTATATTTCGGATCATTTTTTTTTTTTTTTTTTTTATATATAATATTTAGATCGAGATGTAGATATACCAACAGTTTATTCTAGAAACGACTTTATACGAAATCATTTGTTTTTTATTCCTTCAGTTTTATTGGCTTTTCGCGAAAGAGTTTCGCTTGTTGAATAAATATATTGTAAAACTAAAGTAATATATAATATTTGTTTGAACTATTCGCGTATATGTTTGTTTTCGATTTAATAATATAATACGTTTATAAGATATATACACCGAGTGAGTTTCAATAACAAACTAAATCTGGATAAATATATTTACATAACATTAACTTAATTATAATAAGTATGTAATATACATAATGTTCAAATTTAACTTTTTAGTATGATAATTATAATAACATTTATAATAAATGAGCTTATTTTTAGCTTAATTTAAATACACATAATGCGTACTTTATATTAATTATTATTATAATCGTATGACACTCAAATGTTTAGTTTTCTTAAACATGGAAAATTGAAAAAATAAAAACTCGTTATTATAATTTGTCAATATAACAAACGTCAAATTTCAATAATAAAATATTATATCTATAAATTTAGTTCTATAAAAAAAAAAATGATTAGCTCGAGAAATATTGCCTTCTGCCATTTTCAAATATGGACGATAAAAGTATATTATATATATTTATTTTTAGGCTACATATTATATTTGATTAAAACGTATTAATTAAATTTACATAAAATATTACGTTATCGTTTAACTTTTATGAAAATTAAAAAAAAAAAATGTATATGTAGATAGTAAGTTTTTGCAATAAACGCGATTGTCGGTTTAATGAATTTTCACGTTGAATACGTTCACACGACGACACCACGCTAATTTGAAATATTCATGAACAAGGTTCGGGACTTAAAGCACTTAAAATCATCAAAATAAGCGCTTATAAAAGCGCCTAAAAACTTCAAAATAAGCATTCAAATAAGCACTTCAAAACATTAAAATAAAAAGTAAGATGCTAAAATTTTACTGAAAGTAGTAAAATTTATTACTAAATTTTAGTAATAAAAAAAAATTTTGTCTAAAACTGCAAATTTTGTAGATAAATATAAAAACTTTATAATATAATTTTTTTTTCATATTAAAATTACAAATTTAATAATTAAATAATAGGTAATCTACTATTATTGTGTTTCTTATTATATGTCAGGAATTAATATTTATAGTTTGTTTATCTATAATAAAACGTAATTAAATTATTACAGTGTTAGAATAATTTAATTACCTGTATCTACATAATGTGACTACAATAAGTACATAACGTTAAAAATAGAATAAGTAAATTAATAAATTAAGAGAACACTATTTGGGTACAATACATTATTATATTGATGCACAATGGTAAAATTATTTTTAGTTTAAATTTTTTTCTATATTGCCAACAAATATTAAAAAAAAACCCCAAATTTTTAGTATCATGCGTTGTTAAGTTGGAAATATGCAATTAAAATAAGAAAAGAGCGTGAAAAAGCATTTTTCGAATAAATCATCGAAATAAGCAAAAAAAAGCACTTTCAAATTTCATATTTGTAATTGTTGCAACATGACATAAATTTCCATAGCATAGTGCTAGATTTAATGTCAATCTAAAAAAATAAGCAAATGCTTTAAGTCCCGAACCCTGTTCATGAACCAAAAACGCGCGTTGAGAATTTCGCGATACGAAAAAAAAAACATTTACGAACCAATGACACGTTTCGGATATTTTTAATAACGCATAGTAAATCTAACGAGTATAGAGATGATATATTTTTTTACGATTATTAGGAAAAAACGAATGTTGCAACGATTTATATAATTTTTGAGAAAATCTCGGCGTTTTTTTTTTATGAAAATCATAAATATCCCTTATTATATTATAAAATACGCACTATACGCGTAAAATTCCGAAGTTATGTACCAAAAAATCAAATAAATAACAATAATATTTTTTCATTCGTACTAAATATTTACAATTTTTTTTTTTACTTTTATGCATATATTTTTTATTTATTTATTTTAAAAAGCCACGATATAGCTAAATTATTATTATACTTGCATGCGGTATGGATTGGTACACATAGCGGATTGCGGATCAAGTGGTGTGTACACGATAAATATCACATATAATATCAGCGCAAAAGGGACCGACGGCATTTAATTAAAAGGCCGATTGGCCGGCTGTAAACACCCTTTAGATCGTGTACGTGTGTGTGTGTGTGTATGTGTGTATAATCGTTCCGGTCTATTGAACCAGAATGATTATGTGTACGGATTTTCGGTTTTCGGTCCAGACGATATCACCTGACTACGATATCTTCGAAGTTAGTCAATATTATATAACTCGCTCGTAGTAGATATACTTATACGTGTAATATATAAATATAAAACAAATCGTTTCATGCGTCAACGATCGTCGAAGACGTTCCGACGATATATAGAGAAGAAAAACCCGCGTGTTGGTGATCGATCCGACAAGGTTTTTACCGCTTTGCCGTC
>JAIUCT010010405.1:0-10781 GCA_021307375.1 Tetraneura akinire | reverse complement strand
CTAATAATAATAATAATAATAATAATAATAATAATAATAATAATAATAATAATAATAATAATAATAATAATAATAATAATAATAATAATAATAATAATAATAATAAAAATAATAATAATATATATGAAATATAAGAGTATACGTTATGTACCTTTACGCAAAAGGCAAAACAATCATTTTTTTTAAATATTTAATATCAACGTTTATTTATAACCTAAAATGTACCATATAATGTATATAATATTATGTAACATATTTATAAAACGTTTCGTTCCATTTACTTTCCGTGATCATAAACGCACGCTATTATTGTATTATGTTTAGTCTCGCTTAATACGAGATATATATAATGTATAGGGAGCGTCGACCCCAATAAATCAGTCATTTGTCACACTGATAGGTGTTATCGTTTTAGATCATTTCGTCTATAGCACATATTTTGTATACGATAATACACGGAATAACATTATTATTATTTATATACACGTCTAAATATATATTTTATTTATATTTTAAGGGCGTTTTCTTATATATATATGTACGTATATTTTATTTACTCTGTAAAATTATAATTTTGATTTATGCAAGACATAACGTAATGCGTTCACTCGCGGTTATTAAGTCCGAGTAAATAATAATTTTAAATCGTGTTTTAATTAGTGTACCCGAAGGGTTTTATATTTATTTCGATTCGAAGAATAATAACATTATATTTACATCTCTTGTGTTATGTCTTAAAACACGTCAGTACATTATTAAACCATACGCGGTTAGGTTAGGTAAAAATACCAACCTAGTTTTTGAGAAAAATTGATATAAAATATACCTATTTTTTTTTTATTTTTTTACTACAAAAACGTTATTTTTATACTTAGACAACATTACTGTCGATAATTCGTACGCTCTGTATGCACGTGGATTATTATTCCGAACAAGATTATATTATTATTATAATAATATTATATACAGTATATTTATGATGACTATATTTTTCAGTAATTGCGCTAACCTAAGCGTTTTACCGCGTGTAAACACGATGCTTTTTCTTTTTTCTTTTTTTTATTTCAAAATGATGGAACACAATATTTTTCCTCCCCCGTTCCTTAATGTTACGGATCATTAAAACCGCACCGCAGTGGCGCCGCATCGTTTATCGATACCCGTTTAGTAAGTGATTTTTTTTTCCACCCTAACTCGAATTTTGTTCGCTATCTGCCATACTTATTTGAATTTATTCCGTATACACTGTCGAAATGCGTTTTATATTGGCACGTTTTGTCGTCGTTATTTATGTATACGTACTTATATATATTATATAATACATAGTTTAAACTGATAAAAAGTCACACGACGATTTTCAAACTAAATTTCGTAACTCAAACATATAAATAATAAATAGATAATTTTGTTCGATTCCATTTAAAGAAAGTAGAATTTGAAAGGGACTAGACGAGGGACCATGTCGTACGCTCTTATAATAGCTTCGGGCCACCCTCGACATGTGCTAAGACGATCCGTTTAGATACTAATTATTATTTTGATATGCAAATTATTAGAACCGTTTTATTGGGTAAAATTACACGTACGGGTACTTATAATGAAGTAAAAAACGATTTTAAAATATTGTTACTCGAAATACACGAGCCCATGTAATTCGGTCGAATTCTATAATGTATTCTTGCAGATGGGCAACTTTAATATCGCATATAGATTAAAGATCATATTTTTGATTTTATCAACCCGTTTGATATTAATATATTTTAAAACGGCGTTTATTATTATTATTTTTTTTTTTTTTGTAAACAACTAAACAACCAAAATTATCGGGTTGTTTATCAACTCGAATTGAATTTACACCGGTTTTTATAAATATAATCATACACGGACTCGAAACGAAATAATAAATAATCCGTGTGACATTTTTCTTCGTATATAATATTTTGTTAATAACGTTGTTTTTGGTGATTTTTACGATCCAAACGGTCGTCGGAATTCATAAAACTCTCGTTTATTATTGTACACAAACGTTGTTATCAACGTCCGAAACGATACGGCTTAAAAATAAAAGTTCAATAAAAACCGTCGGTTCGGACAATCTGGCGAGGTACTAAAAACTCGGTGAGGTAATAAAGCGCGTGGGCGCTGCCTGCTGCAGTATACATACCGAAAAGCGTATGGGCGGTACACCGCAAATTTGCGGTCGACTGTTAAAATTCAACGTGGTCTCCAAACTCGAAAAGACAGTTATTATTATTTTACGGTTTATTTACGTTTTATCATTCCGGTGATTTACACAATACGCGACATTTTATAATTAAAATCCAACTTTTATGTTATTATTTTATTATATTTCATTAATCGCTTTTATAGGTACATTTTAATATTATCGTTTATTATCAATAACTAAATAAATACTACCCGAGAATGATTGATATTTTTGTGATTAAACAAAGAAATAAAGTGGCTTTGTACGTTCGAATTAACTAAATTTTTAACGATTAATAAATACGTGATAAGAAAAAAATAAATAGAAATTTCTCGATGTTATGATCGAGTTATATAGTTTAACCTAACTGTCGGCTGTATAAATTCGTACATATTATAGAAATTTTTTTAAAAAAATTCGCATTTACATAAAACGAATATTATTATTATTATTATTATTAATTTGCATTCGTCTCCGTTCCCTTCGAAATTTGTTTGACAGCTGCACGGAATAAAAATAAGATATACGATTGAAAAACGAGAGTCGTCGAGATTAACGTGGGCGAGTGGGGTTCGTGCGTTTTACAATATTTCCATATATAGAACATTGTTAATAGCGGTTATGATAATTTTATATATTATCTTATTAAATATACCACGATCTTTTGATAACAAAAATTATTACGTATACGTTTATGAATTATTAAATTTGTTAATAAATTTTGGCAAATGTCGCCAGTAAAATATTATAACGATGCATTTAAAAAACGTTCTTGTGTCTTACTATATCGTTAGATGCGTTTCATAATTTTTATTAACAATATACGAATATCTACAGAATTTTTACAAAAAAAATCTCGTACGTAAAATTACGTTTTTTTATATTTTATAATATTTTCAAAATTAGACTTATGTTATATGGCAAAAAACGTCTAATTTAGCTCTTTTAAACTATGTATATTATATTAAAAAAAAAAAAAAAAAAAACATCGTTTTATAGGAGGAAAAAAATCGACCATAACACGAAGAATAGATTTCCCATATGTATTTTCTTAAAAAAATAATAAATTATTATAGTAAATTAAAATTTTAATATTTAACAGCAGTACATAAAATTTATTAATTCGTATTTTTATTAACACGCAACTGCGCGCTAATGACCATGGTGAAGTTCGTTAATTATATAATACCTATATTATACTTTATTAAAATATCCGCGTGTAGGATATAAATCAATATTTTCTCGTCCCTCACTCAACGATATTAGTTGAATTTATGTTTAATATACGTGAAAATAATACGCGTTTTTACTTTATTCCCAGTGTACCTATATACATACCAAATTATTATTGGACGTTAATATATTATTTAGTACTCGAATTTTTATATAAGTTTTCAAGTTATTCACCCGACATAAAACATTTAAGTACATTAAATATTATTAACTGAATTATGAAATCTACGCTTAAAAATAATATTACGTATACTTTCTTGATAATAATATACCGCAAAAAAATACATAAAAACTCGTATATAAAGTTTACTTTTCCGTGTTCGTATTCGTATATATTATTAAAAATATGAGTACCGAAAATTGAGGTCATATCGACATTACTACAAACACATTATTTTATGCGTGTGGCCCCGTTCGGACACTTAAAAGTGCGCTTCGGCGTGTGATATAATTGCGGACGTCGCAGTTTCTTCGTGCAGTCTGTTCGCCGCGCCACTTTTCTCGAGTGCGGCTCGTGCGTTATCAACATCGGACGATTTCGACAATAGTGTCTCGTCCCCCCCAGGAGTCTCGACAAATACCGTCTGTTAAATAGGGTCGATAAACACGAGGGGATAGGGATATATTCTTTCGTTTTTGAAAAAGGGGTAAACGAGTTCAAATCCAATCCGGTCGAAATCAATTATTGCCCGGGGCGAGGAAATTGGACCGCGGCTTTGCAGCGTTCTTCGAGCACTTATTATATACGATCGTTTATTTTTATTAACCCGCGACGAAACTGCCGAGTGTATGGGTTTTAAATTATCGTATATTGTTACCTATATTTTTATATTACGTATTATTATATGGGGATCAGAAAATCGTGTTAAAAATACGTGGTAAAATGTACGAACGTACGATATTATCGTGTACGTTTTACTCGGAATAAATATTGTAAATTTGTGCGGATATATTATATAGATTTTGAGCGAAGCGAAAAATGTATTGGTTTTACAATGATGCGTGTGTCTTTTTTTTCTGTTTTTATGTCTGAAGACACTTTTACTACTCGAAATAATGTTACGATTTTCACGAATAGCGTATGTTTCCTGTTGAAAAGTGTATATAGTTGGTATTTTATTTAGGTTATTTTTCGAATTTCTCAAAATTGACCCTATGCGATAGATAAAACGACGAAAAAATGACGAAAAAACGGCATTTTTCACGAAAACAGAAATTTTGACGAATTCGATTTCAATATTTTACGATAACTCGGGCAATTTTAAAGTTAGAGACTTGAAAATTTTTTGGGAGTTCACATAAGTATTATATATAATATGTGGTAAAATTTTGGAATCGTTACGTTAATTTTTCTACAAAATATAAGACATTGAATATTTCTTAAAATTCTCGTTTTTATGTATATAATGTTTGATAAAATTGGCAGTTTTGTGTTTTAAGATCTGAAAATTTTATTGAAGTATACATATATTACTTATACTGATATCAAAATATTATAAAAATTCTCAATTTTTTTTTTTTTTTTTGTAACTGTTTAAAGTTGATATTTTTAGTTTAAACGAAAATCTTAAAATCCATACGAATATTCTTCTTATTATTTCTCAATACTTTTACAATAAAAATGAATATAAAAACCAACAAATTTGGAAAATTTTTGAAAATTTTATTGAAGCATATACTTAACGTATTTGCAAAATATTAAAAAATCTCAAGTCTCAAGTTTATCATTGCGTTCAAATTGTAATAAAAATTGAACGCTTTCCTCTTTACACCTGTATCCCTTTCACATCAGTATGGCAGTATCCCTTCCCTTGCTTTATTATATCTATTCGTCTATAATAAAAATGTATTATATCATGGACATTATACGCATAACATAATATTTAACGTCTTACGCGTTTATTCGCTATTGAAATTATTTTTATTAAATTTTGAATTCGCACAGGAACAATAAATATTGTTACAATATAATGTTATATTATTATTACGAGTTTGGAGGTAAAAATTATATACTCGACCCAAACCGTCCGCTGTAATAGATATATACGTATAAATTATATATTTATAATCTCGTGTGGATATTAATAATATTATTATTATTTTATTTTTTTTAATACGATATATTTTAAAACAAATATCACGCCGATGTTTTTCCTCTGATAAAGTGGGTTTACCAACAGCGGGACGCCTCGGAGAAACAATAATTGTTTCGATCGAAGTTGCGTGTTCTTGTCGCATCAATCGAGTCCTTCGTGTTTCTAGTCGATAAACCCAGTGGTTGTTTTTCCCATAAGGATACGCGGCTTTTAGTACACGTTACCGCCACGGGAACTAATGATAACGCGGTTATAATGTGATTTTTACGATCGTATATTCTAACGTTTAGGCATAACAATTTGCGCCTTGGCCGGTCTGTAGAAGAGAAACTGAGTGGTTTTTTTTTTAAGTCTAATATTATTATTACTTTTTTTTTTCTTCTACAAACACTAATTGGAAAATTCTTATCCGATGAAACGATATAATATGATAATGTCAACAACGCCGTTTTTATAATATATATTCCGCGGTATAATAATAAAATAATATTATATTTAAATATTATTTTAATCGAGTTCGATTTTAATATTCGTGAATCGAAATATTCCCTTTTTTTTATTATTATTATTTTTAAATTTATTATATAATATATTAAAACACGATAATTCTCAATAAACAAATTAACATTCGTATTCTGCGATTATATATAGTTGGAATTTATTTTTCAATCGTATTTATAATCGTGTTATTGGCATACGACAAATTTCAATTATATATTTAAATATAATATATGATAATATATTCTCTTTTGTATTCTATACACGCGTAAAAACATAATATCATATTAAAATAATCACAATAATAAAGACAACGAAAACGGTGATTATATGCATATTATTTAGTATTTATAATTAATCGAGGAATTTCGTATTTCGACATATATTATTAACTCGTTAAGGACTAAAATATCAACAAAGATAACAGGAGACATATTACGTTTAACTAAATAACTCAATTAGTATAATTCAATTTTATTTTAAAAATTATAGCTTAATTTTTTTTTTTATCCGTTTATAGGTACTTATACGTTATACGTATTTTTTTTTTTATTTCTATTCGAACTTTTTACACAATAATATATAGGTCCATAGCGAATAATATATAATTTGATTTTCAATTAATTTTAACTTTTTTCAAATAGTTTTTCAGTTTGGAACGATTGAAATGTACCTATATAACGTTTTATTTTAATGATATAATATTTTGTTTTTAAATCTTTCTACTATCATCTTTGCTCGATTATTTATTATTATTATATATAGTGTATATATATTATACTCTTATATGTTCTCCGAGTGAATACGATTATTATGATATTACATCAGAGTTACATTTACAATATTCGATTCGATTTAATATTTAATTGGTATATATTTTGTATATACGAGTTAATCAAAAAACAGTATGTATGTGAGTGAGTATGTATGCATTTAAAAAAAAAAGTCATACATATTTTAGATCTATATGTGCGTTGGGCGCATCACTCGCATGAGCCGCGCGGGATGATATTTCTTCTTCGGTGGTCCGATATAGTTTTTAATTGACCGTGTACGTCCGGAAGCGAACGATGTGCGATTAGGGTATAGTAAAAAAGCGCGGGTGAATTCAATTATAAACAGTTGTCTCGAGAAAATTATACGTCATGCGATCGAATTAAAAAAGTACACGCAGTGATCCCCAAACCTGTGGATCGTGATCTCGGTACATATAAATACAAAAAAATGACTAACGTCGGTCGATTATATGTGTATAATATATTATAAATCGTAATTCATTTTTTTCCTTCTCTTCTTTTTGTACGGTCAACCCATAAGTACGTTCGACTCGAGACCTGAGACTGGACTAAAAAGCTAAGTCGTAATAAACGTTTTTTCTTCTTCTTCTTCTTTATAATATCAATAGTTTTAGTTTGAAACCGTTAACGGTTGGTGACCCCTGGATCCTAGCGGTTATTTCTTCCACAAAACCCTCGGGTGTGTATATAGGTGGTGTAATGGGGTTCTATTCGAGTATAAATACGAAATAGAATATTATATTATTATTATGAAGAAGCGTCGGACGCTAATTAAACCAATGCCTCTGGTCTGGCATTAATGTTATGAAAGACAAAGCGCATAAACGGTGCGATCGTGTTCGGTCGGGCGACCCTCGAGGGCACAGATAACCTCCAAATGAGCTCTGGGTCAGCGTTCATTCAGATTTACGCTGTTGGAAAGCCGAGAGCAATCCCACAAGCAATTTATATACGATTAACGTGAAGACACTGTATATTCTCGTGACGGCGTGGTGGGTGGTGTTGTCGCGACGTAACCGAGCGGCATTATGGCCTTATCATCAGATAAAAATTAATTCGAATCGAGTCGAGCGTTTGTTCTTGCGAGACATTACGGATTACGGTTCCACGATATCCAAAATAATACGATTTTCTCGAGGTAAAAATATCGCAATTATACCGACGAATGTGATTATACGACAGGAATAAAATGTCAAATACGTGCGCAAAAAGCCCATTTAAAAAAAAAAATGTTTATCAAACAGTAAAATTTACATAATATGATAATCACACGTTAATTCTATAAATCCGTTCATTATACATTTTAAATAAGTCCGAAATCAATATTATATATTAATCCAAACAATAATAATATTGAAGTCAATATTATATTTTAGAATTTCACTCACACACGTTGTTTAGTCGTATCGTTGTATATTTTATATTTCGGATCATTTTTTTTTTTTTTTTTTTTATATATAATATTTAGATCGAGATGTAGATATACCAACAGTTTATTCTAGAAACGACTTTATACGAAATCATTTGTTTTTTATTCCTTCAGTTTTATTGGCTTTTCGCGAAAGAGTTTCGCTTGTTGAATAAATATATTGTAAAACTAAAGTAATATATAATATTTGTTTGAACTATTCGCGTATATGTTTGTTTTCGATTTAATAATATAATACGTTTATAAGATATATACACCGAGTGAGTTTCAATAACAAACTAAATCTGGATAAATATATTTACATAACATTAACTTAATTATAATAAGTATGTAATATACATAATGTTCAAATTTAACTTTTTAGTATGATAATTATAATAACATTTATAATAAATGAGCTTATTTTTAGCTTAATTTAAATACACATAATGCGTACTTTATATTAATTATTATTATAATCGTATGACACTCAAATGTTTAGTTTTCTTAAACATGGAAAATTGAAAAAATAAAAACTCGTTATTATAATTTGTCAATATAACAAACGTCAAATTTCAATAATAAAATATTATATCTATAAATTTAGTTCTATAAAAAAAAAAATGATTAGCTCGAGAAATATTGCCTTCTGCCATTTTCAAATATGGACGATAAAAGTATATTATATATATTTATTTTTAGGCTACATATTATATTTGATTAAAACGTATTAATTAAATTTACATAAAATATTACGTTATCGTTTAACTTTTATGAAAATTAAAAAAAAAAAATGTATATGTAGATAGTAAGTTTTTGCAATAAACGCGATTGTCGGTTTAATGAATTTTCACGTTGAATACGTTCACACGACGACACCACGCTAATTTGAAATATTCATGAACAAGGTTCGGGACTTAAAGCACTTAAAATCATCAAAATAAGCGCTTATAAAAGCGCCTAAAAACTTCAAAATAAGCATTCAAATAAGCACTTCAAAACATTAAAATAAAAAGTAAGATGCTAAAATTTTACTGAAAGTAGTAAAATTTATTACTAAATTTTAGTAATAAAAAAAAATTTTGTCTAAAACTGCAAATTTTGTAGATAAATATAAAAACTTTATAATATAATTTTTTTTTCATATTAAAATTACAAATTTAATAATTAAATAATAGGTAATCTACTATTATTGTGTTTCTTATTATATGTCAGGAATTAATATTTATAGTTTGTTTATCTATAATAAAACGTAATTAAATTATTACAGTGTTAGAATAATTTAATTACCTGTATCTACATAATGTGACTACAATAAGTACATAACGTTAAAAATAGAATAAGTAAATTAATAAATTAAGAGAACACTATTTGGGTACAATACATTATTATATTGATGCACAATGGTAAAATTATTTTTAGTTTAAATTTTTTTCTATATTGCCAACAAATATTAAAAAAAAACCCCAAATTTTTAGTATCATGCGTTGTTAAGTTGGAAATATGCAATTAAAATAAGAAAAGAGCGTGAAAAAGCATTTTTCGAATAAATCATCGAAATAAGCAAAAAAAAGCACTTTCAAATTTCATATTTGTAATTGTTGCAACATGACATAAATTTCCATAGCATAGTGCTAGATTTAATGTCAATCTAAAAAAATAAGCAAATGCTTTAAGTCCCGAACCCTGTTCATGAACCAAAAACGCGCGTTGAGAATTTCGCGATACGAAAAAAAAAACATTTACGAACCAATGACACGTTTCGGATATTTTTAATAACGCATAGTAAATCTAACGAGTATAGAGATGATATATTTTTTTACGATTATTAGGAAAAAACGAATGTTGCAACGATTTATATAATTTTTGAGAAAATCTCGGCGTTTTTTTTTTATGAAAATCATAAATATCCCTTATTATATTATAAAATACGCACTATACGCGTAAAATTCCGAAGTTATGTACCAAAAAATCAAATAAATAACAATAATATTTTTTCATTCGTACTAAATATTTACAATTTTTTTTTTTACTTTTATGCATATATTTTTTATTTATTTATTTTAAAAAGCCACGATATAGCTAAATTATTATTATACTTGCATGCGGTATGGATTGGTACACATAGCGGATTGCGGATCAAGTGGTGTGTACACGATAAATATCACATATAATATCAGCGCAAAAGGGACCGACGGCATTTAATTAAAAGGCCGATTGGCCGGCTGTAAACACCCTTTAGATCGTGTACGTGTGTGTGTGTGTGTATGTGTGTATAATCGTTCCGGTCTATTGAACCAGAATGATTATGTGTACGGATTTTCGGTTTTCGGTCCAGACGATATCACCTGACTACGATATCTTCGAAGTTAGTCAATATTATATAACTCGCTCGTAGTAGATATACTTATACGTGTAATATATAAATATAAAACAAATCGTTTCATGCGTCAACGATCGTCGAAGACGTTCCGACGATATATAGAGAAGAAAAAACCGCGTGTTGGTGATCGATCCGACAAGGTTTTTACCGCTTTGCCGTC
>JAIUCT010010404.1:0-14409 GCA_021307375.1 Tetraneura akinire | reverse complement strand
ATTATTATTATTATTATTATTATTATTATTATTATTATTATTATTATATTAACGTCGTGCATAGATGTTTTAATGGAGTTTTAATGACGGTATATTATAGAGTTAGGAAGGTATATAATGTGATATTTCGTTTGATGGCCGTCGCGCGTTTCTATCTATACCGTAAAACATAATAATAATAATAATAATACGTCAAAGACCAAAGAAGTTACATTGGCCGTAATGATTCAGTATAGGAATAATAAGTGATAAAAAGGAAAAAAAATGCGCAATTCAGAGTGCTAAGAAAAGATCAAAGGCTATACAAGTAAAATTGTATATACCTTTTTCAAACGTCGCCCGAGCGAACGGGGGGAAAAAAACGAGAAAGGCGAAAAATAATAAACACGCGCGCTACCTGCATCAGCCTGTATATATATATCGTATTTACCGCTTTTATTAACTTTTTTTTTTCTTATTTTTATCCCGATATTTATTTGTAAGACGTTTCCGTGAGTTGGAAAATATAATATCTACTATTACACACGGTCCGATCGGAAGAAGAAAAAAAAAATGTAACAATTATTTTTATAATTCGATTTCACCTATTTTTCAAATTATTATATCGACATTTTGCAGTCTGATAGTGTACGGTGTAGTTTTACGCGGAGAGAATAAAATATTATTATATGTTCCGATAGAGGTTTTTCCTTTGTGAGTATTCAACATCCATGGATACGAAATCCGCGAGGGAAAAAACACGTATGGAAAGTGAAATTTAAAAATCGTAATGCGACAGGTACGTATATAAAAGGGAGTTTTGGGATTCAAACCCCTCGATATTTATTTGAAAACTAAATTAAAATTTTCCACCTATTTTGACAATTTTGGGCCATCACTTTACCAACTGTTACAATTGCTACCACTGAACGGTCATTCTCAGCTCTACGAAGACTACGAAACGCGTACCTACTTATATGAAACAATATGGGAGAAATTATTAGACTTACAGGATTGACCCTGTACAAAAAGTATACCGAAATTTTGATTTAGACGTGGAAGAAATTATCGATAGATTTGCTAAGTATTACCACGAAAATGGGATTTTATACTTTAGTTTGTATTATTAGCTTATTGCTATATATTGTAACCTCCCTTCCACCGGTCCACGAAATTTGTGTTCCTATATGCAATTTGACATTTTTTTTTAACCCCGCGTTCGTCATAAAATTATAATTTATAATAATTCATCGTGTCCTTTTTGGTACGTATAAAATTCGACACTTTACACGAGTCTCGACGGTATTTTTCTGGTCGATATCCCGTCGTCTCTCGGATTTGCCGATGAGTAAAAACTTTCCAACACTGTCTTCGACGGTAATATAATTTCAATCGGAACGTGCCTCCGCGCCTACACTTCGGTATATCCGCTGCAGTGTCCCATCGAATTATTATTTGTTTTTCAAATACCGCCGCCGTCGTTGCGTCTAAATAATTGGTATAAGAACTAATAATAAGACGTATATATAATAAACCGAACAACCGCCGTTCGGGTAATAACCACGAATACCAAAAGGAAACCGTAGTTATACAGTATATAGTTATTTTACGACTGTATATATTATATATATATATATATATAATTATATATATCGTATAATATTAAACCAACATCTTTTAGGCAAATAATAACAGATATAAATTGACACAAACGCGCATATATATATAACGTATCAGTAGTATACTCGTATACGTGTCTGAATATAGTGCGATGAAATCATATTATTGTTGATTACTTTCGAGAAGACATAAAAGCGAGATGTGTGCGGTTATACTTACGTGGAGTATAAAATTGAATTACATTAATAACATTACGATTTGGATTTATATAATGTAATACATATATATACAATTATTAAAAATTGTACGAATTTAGATATATAATTCATTCGACATTAATATAATATTTTAATATTTACGAACAATGATAATAACATAATTAATTATTATTATTATTATTATTATTATTATTTTTATAATATATTTTCTATTCGTTATTCAGTTTTATGATAAAAAAAACTGCAGGATTTATTTATCATAAATAGATAATATATCATAAACATCACTTAACGTGTTACGTTTGGCACAATTGCGAATTCCTAACCAATAAATACTATAATTATTATTAAGAAAATTATATTATATATACGCTTAAAATTAATTAATTCTTCTTCGTTTAATTTTTTATTATTATTTGGTTGTGTAATCATTTTCAACGATTAATCACGCGTAAATATATTAACAAAAGTCAATTAAAACTGCAAATTTCCACCGTCGGAATTTGCTTAATAGGTACTTCAATTAGTTTAACGCAATTTGTTTGACTTTATAGGAATAAGCAATTTGATGTTTCGATATTAAACCATCTTTCTAAAATTTAGTTTGAATTCTAAATATAAATTGATAACCACAAAACGTGTAATTAATTTCAATATTCTTATTATTTGTGGTACCTAATACTTATATACCGGGTATACGATTTATTAAACACGACTAAAATTTAATCATAACGGATAATGAGATTAAAAATTGAAAATTATTTTCTATTTAATATAGTATAATTATAATTTGATTATATAATTTATTTCTAGAATTAATCGATTAACAGTATAATAATAACTGTAATACTTCGTTAAAACGTATACGAATTTATAGAAACTATATCGTCATTGTATTATTTGATTATGATTTTAATTTAATTATCAATAATTAAAACTATATATACGTTCAATTTTATCGGCACTTTACCGTACTGCGACAAATTATAACTTTTCGAATTCAAACGTAAAATATAATATGAATTTTTTTTGTTTCACCCGTCGAATCTGCGACCACTTTGTCATGCCAAATAGCGCACAAAGAACGCTTTTTCTTTGTATTGTCCAAACCTTAACAATGGGTGTACCCTTCGATTGGTTCTAAAAAAAAAATCCTATTGTTTCCAATTCAATTCACAAATCATAATTTAAGTAATAATTTATCCGCGGACAAGTGCGATTATTATTATTATTATTTGATTTCATCAATGCCATTGGGCTCTTTTTATTTTTATACAGTAGGTACTGTGAGAATATTATACGACGTATTATCGACGTTTCATATAATAACGATCGGCAGTGGAATTAATTATTCGCGTTCGAAGAATCTGCGTTATGTTGATTTTTATCCGTACACAGAAAGCGTCAACGCCTTTTATTATTATTTTGTTTCGGGTCGTAAAACAAAAAAAAATAAATAAAAAATACATTTAATAATATATCAGGGCGTCTGTTTGTGGCGCCAATCTCTTTATAAGCTCCGACGTTCGATTATTTTTAACCCTCTTCGTCAACGGTCGCGACAAAAACAGAACACCGGTATAACACGTATAATATGTATACATTATAAATTAAAAAACAATTTGTATATACTCGTATTATATGAATGTCGTTCCGAAGGTTTGATTTATATTTAAATTACGAATTTCGAATATTTTACATTTTTTCCACGCGTTTATATAATATAAACGTCAAAAATATCGTTTATGACGTAATGTTAATCCGTATTTTTTATTTATTTTTTATTGAATCGAACGCGTATAAAACGTAGGAAAAATTATTAATCACGAGTCGAATTTTCGACCAGTTTTAAAATATTATATATATAATTATTCTGAATATATGGTGTAAAAAAAAAATTTCGTAGAACGTATACAATCGAGACGTTCGTACTCGAGATAATTTCTCGTAAAAAATTATGACACAAACTATATTATATTGATTATATTGATTATATTATCCTGAAATAACGCGGTGACATCGATCACGCACGTGTTTTTTTTTTTTTTTTTTTTTTTTTTTTAACTATACAGGCGCAGTAAAATACTTTAACTATATAGACGTTAAAAAATATATTACCGATATACGTTCGTTGAATATTTTATGATTTTTATGTCGATTATCCGTCGGAAATTCGTATACCGAAACACGCGATAAGGATGTAAAAAAAAAAAAAAAGAAAAAAATTCCCCCCCAGGATCGATTCGTGAATATATAGAAAACGATCGAAAAATAGAAATTTAAATCGACGTTTTTACTACCTATATGTACTTTCTATGTCCTCGTGTAAAGTATATATATTAAAATTGTTCGTGTAAACATATACTTTTAAACAAATATAATAACACGTATACGTGTAACAGTTTAATTTGCATATGCTCCATACGTGTAATACGTTAACGTATATTATGTAAATAACGTTATCAAACAAATACTCGACAGCGTTCGTTCTTATATTATGTCTATTGTCAGCTCGTTATTAACTGACAATTTAATTTATATAATTTGTTAAAGTGTGTCGTGTACCACAAAAGTTCTTATATTCGTATTATTATATAGTAACTATATATATTGAAATTTAATATGATATTATCCGCAAAACTCAAGTATAACAATAATAAGAGATATGATATTTTCCAACTGTTATTCGTGCGGGGGAGTAAATAATTATTTTTCCAAGACGAAATATTTTTCAATAATATTCCTCGATAGCATTATATTATAATAATTTATTCGAATATAATATGATAAGAATATTGGATTTCTTTATTTTTGATTTCACCGCGATAATACAATACAGAGAATAAATACGAGTTTAAATGTACCTATATATACCTATATTATATTATGCACTAATCCTCGACATCCTTTTTGAAGTATTTTAAGTATTAAGTAACGACTATTTCTACAGCGGCCGCCATTGTATACGCATTATAAATACATATATATATATGTAAAGGGTCCATATTATATCGATTTATTGAAATTCTATATCCCCCATATGTATACATATTTCAAGCTCGAATCGTGGGCAAATGCACACACACACTCGTCGGGCACATGCATATATAGCTGGTTTAAATATATCTTTTATGAGGTATACCGTATACCCAATACCCGGTAAACGGTTACGATATTAATCGCGATACAGTCTGAAACGATAATAATAGGTACATAAAGTAACGCGCGGGATTCGTTTTCTCCTCCATATGTACTCGATTATATATTATTATATACATTATATTATTATACGTCATATTATTTACAGACGCGTCGTTCACATTTTATACGTATGGAATATGGATATAGGTACAAACACGTTTACATAAAAACGTGTGAATCTCTCGTTTTATTAACAAAAAAAAAAAAAAAAAACACACACATTGTTTCGAATCCGAACGACCCGACAAAGTTCATCGACGCATATTATTATTATTTAGGTATGTATAAATATGTAGCGAAAGCTGTCGTCCTGTCGATATATATATATAAGAAAGGGACACTTGAAAGCGCTCGCGACTAATTAAAGTCATCGACACTGTGAAGCTTACAAACGCCCTTGTGACGTGGAATTAATTGCGAATTCGCTTTGCCACGGTTTTAAGGTATATAATATTATACTGTATATACATCGAAGGGTTTCCTGTGATGTGTATACAGCGAAATATTCCAAACACGCCACTTTCGTAAAATACGTCCGGGTGTAACTTGGATTTCTATATAGGTATATTGTATTATATTATATACGATCGCGTCTCACGAAATTATTTCTTCGACCCGTGTAATCTTCATCACGTATATTTATATTGTCTTTATATACGTGATATTAATCGTACAGGATGACGATATACGAGTATAATATTGTTTGTCTAGTAATAATAATTTAAAAAAAAATAAAAATACCCATATACTTTTTTTTGTTTTTTGTTTTGTTCGCTCGTATTATACGGTTGTATTAAAGATAGTATTATAATATAATATTATTCAAATCTTCAAATAAATAAATACGAAAAATTCTTCGGATTGCGAAATCTCAAATAACGAAACGGGATTCGCGTGCGAGAATTTTTTTCCGGGTGCATGTCCTCCGTTCCTCGAGTTAATCTACTTCTTCTGCGTGAGAAACGCACTCGAGCCGACTTTCACGAGAGTGCTTTTCGACCTGTCTTTCTGCACGTATATACAATCATCAACGCCCTTGCGTCGAAGGGACGGGTGTCGTCTTCTTCGTCCCCGCAATCATTGTCTGTATATACGATGCTATATCATATTAGCGACACGACACACACCGCACGTCCCCACAACAATGTGCGTTCGTTTGCCTCGGCGAAGACTACATTATAACGTAATATATATATATATTATATAATATAGGGGAAGTCGTAGAGGAAATCCGTGATTGCTTTCCAATGGTCCCTTGATGCGCAGACCCAGAAATATATATAGGATTCGCAGATTCTATTGTTAAAAGAGCAACAAAAGATATTGATTTGTGTGTGTTTTTTTATGAAATTCAGATTATAAAAAATTCGATATAGACTAATATTGTATCATGTAATTTTGGTAATACGCGTTTAAAAAATAATACGAAATAATGATAACGTCAAATTTATTTATTTTTTAAAAAAAATTAGTTAAAATTACTAGTAAAATAGGTATATATATTTACATTTTCATTTTCATGTTATCACGAAAACTGTAATTTATACATCGTAGTCGGGCAATAAATTATTGTTCGATCAACGGACGAATACGCGCGTTTAATATTGATAAGGACTAGACGGTAAATAGTACCTAGTTTAAATAATAGGTATTACGAGTATTTGTATTATATTATGATAATAGTCGTTCATAGAACATTTCTCTCGATATTATTTTTTATTCTCCTCGGGTTAATCTGTTTTTTATAACATATATTACGAATCGACAAAATATAATACGTATATACCTTCCGAAATTCATCACCCATGAATATTAAACGCGTCTCTTACAACGTTACATTATTATTATTTAATCGAGGGCTCGTATTTACGCGAAGTAAATATTTACAGAGATAACAGACATTTATCACTCGAACGGTCATCGGCGCACGTATTTTTTCTCCTCCCCTGTAAATTATATAAAATCTGCCGGACGAAAACGTAAATAAATATAATATGGTCGTGTCCGCAGATGTTGGTTTATCTTATTCCGGCCGGCGTTTAAAAATCCAACGACGTGACTCATATTTGAATAAATAATATTATTTAAATAATAAAAGTTTTTCCGAAATATACGTAAAAATTGTACCGAATATCGTATTATTTAATACTCATATAGTTTCACCGAATAATAATAATAATAATAATAATAATAATAATAATAATAATAATAATAATAATAATAATAATAATAATAATAATAATAATAATAATAATAATAAAAACGTATAATATTTTTAAATACTCGTTGTTCAATTTTTCTATAATTCATTCACGCGCGTGAGCGTATAACGAAACGTGTAAACATATTTTTTAAATTTTAATGATTGTACGATGACTGTTATATACCAAATACGTCCTGTATTATGTTGTTTTATTTCGGTTCCTAATTAATATTTCCTATCGATTTTTGTTAAAAAATAATAATAATAATAAATAAACAGTTTGTTTCGTTTAATAATGAAAATAATAACGGGGGCGGGAAAATTAGTGATGTATAACGAACCGAGTTATATACAAATTTAAACAGAACAAGAATATATTTTAAATACATTAACATTATTATAGTAATATAGAATTGAATATTTAAAACGTTTAGTTATTTTAATTTTTACTATACATCAACATAAATAATTATATTATATCGTTCACAATATTGAAAGATACTAATTTCTAAATAAATCCCAATCGATACTCATAAATATTATTTATATTAATTTTAATGAGTTGAAAACAAACAAACGTGTGTTTGTTAACGTATAATATATATGCGTTTATTAAATGAATAATTATGTAAATTTTACCGAATGTTCGAATCAAAATACTCTATAATGAGAATAAAGAAAAAAAGTTTTTCGTTTTTGATCAATATTTTATTATTTATTACAACATTATTATGAATTAAAATATCGTTTATCGTTTATTTTATTATTATCGTTTAAGAGATTGATAATATCCTAAACGTATAATAATAAAAGGAAATTTAACATTTTTTTTTTCTCTTAAAGTTATTCAATTTATTTTAATATTATTATAAATATTTCTTTTTAACTCATGATATTTTAAGAGTTTCTTGCGTTTAAGTCGTCACAGCATAGAAATTCTGATTTCTCTATTTACCTATATACGATAATAGTTGCAATTTTGCACTTTTTTTAGATTAATTATGAATAATTTATTTATAATTATATTCCATAAGACCATATACCCATAAGAACAATCGGTTAATTATACCAATACGATATCGTCGAATTTACTGTAATTAATTTTTTTTTCTTTTTTTATTAATCGATCGACTTTTATTTAAGGTATAAATTTCTATTGGTATATAGTTACTATACGAGTATAAAAATATAATATACGAATTCGATTAATAATAATTAGTTTGTCAACACCGATTAAAAATAATAAAAAGAGATAGAGAAAAGTGGTATGGTATACAGGTAGCAGGTAAGTATAAGGTCACAAACCATCACGCTAAATAAGATTCACGACCGTTGACATAGAAATGTAAAAAAAAAAAAAAAAAAAAATGTAGACAAGGGTAAAAAAAATGTGACCGATCATCGGAAGCCACGACCACACACGATCAAACGATAATAATGATAATAATAATAATAAAAAACACATTATATGTTTGATTTAATTTCCATTATTATTATACGCGTATTGCCTCTGGAAGACATTTAATATATAGGAAGGAATAATTACACGGTGGCGGTTGCTGTCCGTTCGAACGATTCCTATATTTATTTTTTTTTTCTTTTCGTTCAATTCGTTCCACTTCATTTAAATCCAACCTTATTCCCGCATTAATACGTTCTTATAATAATAATAAACGTTCTATACGACAAGTCAGCAAATATAAAAAAAAAAAAAAATATATAATTATTAGATAAAAACGATTTGGGTGTTCGGGTGTTCTTGACATTTTTACGTTGTAAAACATGAGCACTTCGTGTAAACATTGTTCTGCGATAAAAAATTTTAAAGAAAAAAAAAACAAACATCTTCTCGTATTATTATACCTATATATTGTATATTATATGTGTGTTATTATCTTTTGTTTCAGGTGAGTATATATGTAGAGATATTTTATCCGAACCGTTCGTCCTGTTGGAAGAGTACAACAAACCGTCGTATTATTATGATATGTTGTCGGTGAAAATAACAATTTTTCCAAAGAGGATTGAAACTCGCATTGTATAAATTAAACGCACCGTTATAATATAATAACAATAACAGCTTTTCCGCCCACACTATACATAATATATATAATATGTACATTATATACGTACTCGTATGTCAGCTCTATTCGAACGTACGTGAAGGAAATTCGTAAGAAGGACTTAAATTCACTAAAAACGGAATTACGTATGCACCATTAAACGATATTATATACGAGTATATACGAGTATACTGACGAATACCTGTACGCGTTTTTTTCGTACATTATTTTTCATTTTTTCCCCCGTCGAATACGAATTTAAACTATATACAAAGTGAAAAATACAAATTTGAAATTATACGAGATAATATAATATGAATTTAAAAATTTAAACGATTAATTTTATTGTACGATCATCGATGAAATCGATACATATACGATATTTTCAGTTAAGCCTAATATTTTATACTATAAGGCTAGCTGTAATATTTTATATTTACAATAAAATATAATTTATGCACCAACATTCTACAGGGTAACCGCATTATTGCAATTTTTATATAGTAACGGTTCAAACGTTTTGATTTAAAATCACTATAATCAAAACATTTACTCATATCAAATACATCATTGCAATATAATTATTCGTTTAAAAATACATATTTTGTGGGTTTATAGTCGATAGATTATCGATTTTATCTTTTTTACCATCACCTATGTATATATATATTATATATATATATATATATATTTACTCCAAACGTCGAGTAATATTATTTTATGCAATTTACGAAAAACCATTCGATTAAGATGTAACCTGTTTCGAAAACGCCCCATAAATGTCAGTACATCCGTTATTTGGAAACACCATAACAATTACGTCTCTGAAAACAACGTAAAAACATTTTAAATTATACATTATAAACCTTGTGTGGGTCGACAGATCCCCAGAACCGTGTCTTCGGGGCCATACCTACATATTATATGTTCAAGCCCGTTATTATGATTTTTATCGATCGGTTTTCGATATTCTGATGTTTGGACGAGAATTTGGAATCAACGAGATTGGTAAAATTTTTTAGAAGGGTAGAAATGAAGAAGTCTATGTGTGGGTGCGTCCGTTAGCGGGACTTCTCGAAGGATTTTAAAAATTCCTTCAACCAATGGCGGTATCATAAAGTCCATCAAAAAATATCGTTAAAATTCGAAATACTTCACGTTAAATATGTTTAGTGTATACACTTACAAAATGTTTAATTAATGTAAAAAATTTGAAAAAATAATATCTTATAAAAATTAACGAATAATACACTACTATTATATAATTTACATTATATTTTAATCTTTCGTTAAATTCACTTCATTCGTACCTCACTTCATTACTTCGCTGTTTATATACGATTGGTATATGAGGTATTTATAGTTTTGGCCCATCCGTCATTCCTGTTAATCGTGGAATCGATCGTGATTGTATCGTGATAACAATTATTCGAGTGTGGATTTATATCGTGAAAATTCGTACTAATAATAATACTGACACGACGACCCTCTTTTATATACCGCACACGTTTTGATACTCGCTCGTTAAACGTCTTGCCGCTGCCACCGCCCCGATGGTTCTTACACACGTGGCTCTAATTTAACGTTTTTGATTAACGAGGACTCGAAGAGTGTACCATACAATATACACATTATTATTATTATTGTGCGCTTGCGCAAGTCTTCTCGTTCAAAATAATTTTAAGGTTATGGCTGCACTATATATTATGCTTATAAATCATTCCGCCACCGGAGACGGTATCGATGCGATTTCTTACGAAACGTCTAAATAATTAGATCGCGCCCCGGACACTTCGTTAGTGAATTCGGGAAATTAATACGCGTTCTCGCGTCTCATTATAATATGTTATATATAGTGTATGTGTAATTTTCTAAAACATCAATTTTCCCTCCGTTTCCCCTTAATATATAAACAACTATTATTCTACACACACTATATTAAATTATGCGTATAAAAACATACAGAAACAAAAAGGCGTTTTGAAGAACGTACCAGAATAAATTTAGGGTTAAGCTTAGGAGGGTTAGATGTCTCGTTACCGATATTTACAAATCACCTTCTCGTCTATAATATATATTATAATTTTATTAAAAAATCCGCGTTAATTTTCTCTTCCACGAGATATACGCGTTTAAGTGTGATATAATATAACCGAACCCGACCTCACATAAACATGGTATATATAAAATAAACAGATTATAGGTATCGTTAAATTGTCATTAATTAATCTCCAAGATATAATTATTTACGTTTGGATGTATATATATATTTTTTTTTTTATGGAAAAAACACTTTTAAACCGAAATTTATTCTAGTATATTATAGATATCATTAGAGTTATTTTGATAAGCCTTATATGCTATATTACACTTATAACCTCCGCGGCTCGGAAATACGTAGGCGTCCTAGATATAAATTTCGTGATATTTCTATACGTTTCGTTGTGTAACTCGTATAAAAGAAAACGGATAACGAAATGAACAAAAAAAAAAAAAAAAAAATACACAATGTCATTAGGTTCAAATAATGTTCGGCTTCTACTATACACAGGAAACTGTTTCCTAATGGAGTCGTAAGAATAACCGATACGTGTAGCTGCAACGTGTCTTATGTAGTATTTCATTTTTATTTTATCCTTTTTTTATATAATATACTAACACGTGTTTTATATACATTTCGAAACAATATCGCATTTAATAATTGATTTCGAATGTCGTGTGTCGGTCGAGTATACAGAAAACAAACACCTATATCGTACGTGAAAATCCTATTAAATATTATATGTTATCAATAATTAAGATTTATTTTATTATCATTACGTATTATATTTATAGCGATTAAAAACTTTTTTCTTATTTTTTTTTTAATAAAACTATTTCATCGAAAGTATAAATAATTATCGAATACAAATTAATACGTTAAGTGACTTTTATATTTTATGGTTAGGTATACCTTATAAATAATAAATAACGAATTAAATTATACGTATATATTATTCATCGCTTTGATCGTTGGTCAATAAAAATTATGATTTTTTTTTTTTTTTTTTTATAGACAATAATATTTATAGTCATATTTTTTCTCGTGTGTTTAATGCAATAATGTTTTAGAAAATATTATACATTCCACGGGTATAATTCGTGTGATAATTTTTATTTTAACCGCGTATTATTATAATAGGTAATTTTTATACCGCGTTAAAACCTGTTTTCAATTAAATAGTTTTTTTTTTTTTTTAATAACTAGAAAATATAACATAGAAAAACGTGCTGTTTTTATAATATATACGCGTGACTTATAGTAAAAATAAAATTAAAATTTATATACGTTGATTTTGTATACTTACAATAATTTAATACGAACAAAAAAAACACAACGATTTATATCCGTTTATATTCTCAACGGAAATCACAATAATATAAAATGTATTATGTTGAAGTTTGTTACGAAAACTCGTAAGTATAATATATATCAAAATGGACTATAATATAGTACGTATTAGACTTGAAAACACATAATTTTTAATCTGATTTTCAGCCACTCTGCAGGATTTTATAATTTCAAAGTTGTGCGAGTCCTGCACAAAGTCCCAAAACGGACTATCATAATTTCAAACGGCCGCTAACCCTTAAGTGTTATTTATGGACATAAATCTCGTGTTGTTTTTGACACTGACGAATAGAGCTGCAGCGGCCAACGCAGCTTATAGCTTATATGGTCATAGACTTAAACTTCGTTTAGCAAAAAAAAAGTTTAATTCTTTAAATATATACACGCGTTATTCGTTTACAATAATATAAATAGCTTTTTTTTGACGCGTGTGTGCGATTTTCTTTTTGAAAACGACTTTTTATATACCCTATAGTTAAAAAATATACCTTTGACACAGAAAAAATCGAATAAAAAAAAAAAAAAAAAACACTGTATGTCGTGCAAACACCTCAGGGTACTCGCCCGAACGCTCACCTCCTTTTCTGACGGGTTTTACGTGATTTTAATGTAGGCAGGGACACGAGAGTTAACACAGTTTTACTTTTAAGTTACTCTCCGACCCGTTCCCCGCCTAGAGCACGGTCTAACAGCTATATTTTCTTTCTTGCAAATACCATATTATATATACCTTTAGTTCATGGGTTATAAAATACGTTGAAAAAACTATTTTTTTTTTTTTTTTTTTATAGTCATATACCTACTTTGAGAAACTTTAATATTTTTATTAAATTTTACATATTATAAGCGTACGAATTGTATACTTTGTAAACGTTTATGATCAATTTATTATGTGTGAATATTCAATCGGTTAAAACAAGTGATTTCGATTTAGGTAATATTTTTATTTATTTAATAATTAACGTTTAAAAAAATGAAAATTAATACTTTATAGCTAAAAGATAATTTCTAATAAACGCAAATATACAAAGTTTGCAGTATTATATAAATTATAATAATGCACGTTTCTTCTGATATTCTATCACGATAAATTTATTTTATAATTATCGTAACGTATTCCGATTTTACAATTTTGTTTTCAATTTGATTCGACGTGTGGGCAAATAAATGATGTTCTGTGTGGGATTGATATTAAGTACATTGATCGACGTACAACACCAAGATAGTTTCCATCATGAATAAAAAAACAATATTTTATCCCACCCTCGTAAAAAAAGAAAATATAATATTTAAAATGTCCAATAATACCGATGGAATAAAAGAGTTAATATTTTATAATATTAACGGGTTGGTGGCAAAACATTAAAGTTGTAATACTTTATATTGTTATACGACACAATAACTATATGAGCAGAGATATAATTTTATTATATTTTAATATTACGATTTACTCTTTTTTTTTTTACTTAGTTACATATCTATTTCTATAATTTACTTTTGATTTATTATTAATTAATGTACGATTTAAATATTTTTTTGAAAGGGTTTACAAATACATGTTATATATATATGCGATGTATATAGAAATATTAGTTTGCTAATATGATATTGTAGACGTGTGTGAATTAGGACAGTAAAGGGCATAGGAGTAATCGAATTTTTCTTTAGGGGACTAATAATAATAATGATAATAATAATAATAATAATAATAATAATAATAATAATAATAATAAT
>JAIUCT010010403.1:0-14364 GCA_021307375.1 Tetraneura akinire | reverse complement strand
ATTATTATTATTATTATTATTATTATTATTATTATTATTATTATTATATTAACGTCGTGCATAGATGTTTTAATGGAGTTTTAATGACGGTATATTATAGAGTTAGGAAGGTATATAATGTGATATTTCGTTTGATGGCCGTCGCGCGTTTCTATCTATACCGTAAAACATAATAATAATAATAATAATACGTCAAAGACCAAAGAAGTTACATTGGCCGTAATGATTCAGTATAGGAATAATAAGTGATAAAAAGGAAAAAAAATGCGCAATTCAGAGTGCTAAGAAAAGATCAAAGGCTATACAAGTAAAATTGTATATACCTTTTTCAAACGTCGCCCGAGCGAACGGGGGGAAAAAAACGAGAAAGGCGAAAAATAATAAACACGCGCGCTACCTGCATCAGCCTGTATATATATATCGTATTTACCGCTTTTATTAACTTTTTTTTTTCTTATTTTTATCCCGATATTTATTTGTAAGACGTTTCCGTGAGTTGGAAAATATAATATCTACTATTACACACGGTCCGATCGGAAGAAGAAAAAAAAAATGTAACAATTATTTTTATAATTCGATTTCACCTATTTTTCAAATTATTATATCGACATTTTGCAGTCTGATAGTGTACGGTGTAGTTTTACGCGGAGAGAATAAAATATTATTATATGTTCCGATAGAGGTTTTTCCTTTGTGAGTATTCAACATCCATGGATACGAAATCCGCGAGGGAAAAAACACGTATGGAAAGTGAAATTTAAAAATCGTAATGCGACAGGTACGTATATAAAAGGGAGTTTTGGGATTCAAACCCCTCGATATTTATTTGAAAACTAAATTAAAATTTTCCACCTATTTTGACAATTTTGGGCCATCACTTTACCAACTGTTACAATTGCTACCACTGAACGGTCATTCTCAGCTCTACGAAGACTACGAAACGCGTACCTACTTATATGAAACAATATGGGAGAAATTATTAGACTTACAGGATTGACCCTGTACAAAAAGTATACCGAAATTTTGATTTAGACGTGGAAGAAATTATCGATAGATTTGCTAAGTATTACCACGAAAATGGGATTTTATACTTTAGTTTGTATTATTAGCTTATTGCTATATATTGTAACCTCCCTTCCACCGGTCCACGAAATTTGTGTTCCTATATGCAATTTGACATTTTTTTTTAACCCCGCGTTCGTCATAAAATTATAATTTATAATAATTCATCGTGTCCTTTTTGGTACGTATAAAATTCGACACTTTACACGAGTCTCGACGGTATTTTTCTGGTCGATATCCCGTCGTCTCTCGGATTTGCCGATGAGTAAAAACTTTCCAACACTGTCTTCGACGGTAATATAATTTCAATCGGAACGTGCCTCCGCGCCTACACTTCGGTATATCCGCTGCAGTGTCCCATCGAATTATTATTTGTTTTTCAAATACCGCCGCCGTCGTTGCGTCTAAATAATTGGTATAAGAACTAATAATAAGACGTATATATAATAAACCGAACAACCGCCGTTCGGGTAATAACCACGAATACCAAAAGGAAACCGTAGTTATACAGTATATAGTTATTTTACGACTGTATATATTATATATATATATATATATAATTATATATATCGTATAATATTAAACCAACATCTTTTAGGCAAATAATAACAGATATAAATTGACACAAACGCGCATATATATATAACGTATCAGTAGTATACTCGTATACGTGTCTGAATATAGTGCGATGAAATCATATTATTGTTGATTACTTTCGAGAAGACATAAAAGCGAGATGTGTGCGGTTATACTTACGTGGAGTATAAAATTGAATTACATTAATAACATTACGATTTGGATTTATATAATGTAATACATATATATACAATTATTAAAAATTGTACGAATTTAGATATATAATTCATTCGACATTAATATAATATTTTAATATTTACGAACAATGATAATAACATAATTAATTATTATTATTATTATTATTATTATTATTTTTATAATATATTTTCTATTCGTTATTCAGTTTTATGATAAAAAAAACTGCAGGATTTATTTATCATAAATAGATAATATATCATAAACATCACTTAACGTGTTACGTTTGGCACAATTGCGAATTCCTAACCAATAAATACTATAATTATTATTAAGAAAATTATATTATATATACGCTTAAAATTAATTAATTCTTCTTCGTTTAATTTTTTATTATTATTTGGTTGTGTAATCATTTTCAACGATTAATCACGCGTAAATATATTAACAAAAGTCAATTAAAACTGCAAATTTCCACCGTCGGAATTTGCTTAATAGGTACTTCAATTAGTTTAACGCAATTTGTTTGACTTTATAGGAATAAGCAATTTGATGTTTCGATATTAAACCATCTTTCTAAAATTTAGTTTGAATTCTAAATATAAATTGATAACCACAAAACGTGTAATTAATTTCAATATTCTTATTATTTGTGGTACCTAATACTTATATACCGGGTATACGATTTATTAAACACGACTAAAATTTAATCATAACGGATAATGAGATTAAAAATTGAAAATTATTTTCTATTTAATATAGTATAATTATAATTTGATTATATAATTTATTTCTAGAATTAATCGATTAACAGTATAATAATAACTGTAATACTTCGTTAAAACGTATACGAATTTATAGAAACTATATCGTCATTGTATTATTTGATTATGATTTTAATTTAATTATCAATAATTAAAACTATATATACGTTCAATTTTATCGGCACTTTACCGTACTGCGACAAATTATAACTTTTCGAATTCAAACGTAAAATATAATATGAATTTTTTTTGTTTCACCCGTCGAATCTGCGACCACTTTGTCATGCCAAATAGCGCACAAAGAACGCTTTTTCTTTGTATTGTCCAAACCTTAACAATGGGTGTACCCTTCGATTGGTTCTAAAAAAAAAATCCTATTGTTTCCAATTCAATTCACAAATCATAATTTAAGTAATAATTTATCCGCGGACAAGTGCGATTATTATTATTATTATTTGATTTCATCAATGCCATTGGGCTCTTTTTATTTTTATACAGTAGGTACTGTGAGAATATTATACGACGTATTATCGACGTTTCATATAATAACGATCGGCAGTGGAATTAATTATTCGCGTTCGAAGAATCTGCGTTATGTTGATTTTTATCCGTACACAGAAAGCGTCAACGCCTTTTATTATTATTTTGTTTCGGGTCGTAAAACAAAAAAAAATAAATAAAAAATACATTTAATAATATATCAGGGCGTCTGTTTGTGGCGCCAATCTCTTTATAAGCTCCGACGTTCGATTATTTTTAACCCTCTTCGTCAACGGTCGCGACAAAAACAGAACACCGGTATAACACGTATAATATGTATACATTATAAATTAAAAAACAATTTGTATATACTCGTATTATATGAATGTCGTTCCGAAGGTTTGATTTATATTTAAATTACGAATTTCGAATATTTTACATTTTTTCCACGCGTTTATATAATATAAACGTCAAAAATATCGTTTATGACGTAATGTTAATCCGTATTTTTTATTTATTTTTTATTGAATCGAACGCGTATAAAACGTAGGAAAAATTATTAATCACGAGTCGAATTTTCGACCAGTTTTAAAATATTATATATATAATTATTCTGAATATATGGTGTAAAAAAAAAATTTCGTAGAACGTATACAATCGAGACGTTCGTACTCGAGATAATTTCTCGTAAAAAATTATGACACAAACTATATTATATTGATTATATTGATTATATTATCCTGAAATAACGCGGTGACATCGATCACGCACGTGTTTTTTTTTTTTTTTTTTTTTTTTTTTTAACTATACAGGCGCAGTAAAATACTTTAACTATATAGACGTTAAAAAATATATTACCGATATACGTTCGTTGAATATTTTATGATTTTTATGTCGATTATCCGTCGGAAATTCGTATACCGAAACACGCGATAAGGATGTAAAAAAAAAAAAAAAGAAAAAAATTCCCCCCCCAGGATCGATTCGTGAATATATAGAAAACGATCGAAAAATAGAAATTTAAATCGACGTTTTTACTACCTATATGTACTTTCTATGTCCTCGTGTAAAGTATATATATTAAAATTGTTCGTGTAAACATATACTTTTAAACAAATATAATAACACGTATACGTGTAACAGTTTAATTTGCATATGCTCCATACGTGTAATACGTTAACGTATATTATGTAAATAACGTTATCAAACAAATACTCGACAGCGTTCGTTCTTATATTATGTCTATTGTCAGCTCGTTATTAACTGACAATTTAATTTATATAATTTGTTAAAGTGTGTCGTGTACCACAAAAGTTCTTATATTCGTATTATTATATAGTAACTATATATATTGAAATTTAATATGATATTATCCGCAAAACTCAAGTATAACAATAATAAGAGATATGATATTTTCCAACTGTTATTCGTGCGGGGGAGTAAATAATTATTTTTCCAAGACGAAATATTTTTCAATAATATTCCTCGATAGCATTATATTATAATAATTTATTCGAATATAATATGATAAGAATATTGGATTTCTTTATTTTTGATTTCACCGCGATAATACAATACAGAGAATAAATACGAGTTTAAATGTACCTATATATACCTATATTATATTATGCACTAATCCTCGACATCCTTTTTGAAGTATTTTAAGTATTAAGTAACGACTATTTCTACAGCGGCCGCCATTGTATACGCATTATAAATACATATATATATATGTAAAGGGTCCATATTATATCGATTTATTGAAATTCTATATCCCCCATATGTATACATATTTCAAGCTCGAATCGTGGGCAAATGCACACACACACTCGTCGGGCACATGCATATATAGCTGGTTTAAATATATCTTTTATGAGGTATACCGTATACCCAATACCCGGTAAACGGTTACGATATTAATCGCGATACAGTCTGAAACGATAATAATAGGTACATAAAGTAACGCGCGGGATTCGTTTTCTCCTCCATATGTACTCGATTATATATTATTATATACATTATATTATTATACGTCATATTATTTACAGACGCGTCGTTCACATTTTATACGTATGGAATATGGATATAGGTACAAACACGTTTACATAAAAACGTGTGAATCTCTCGTTTTATTAACAAAAAAAAAAAAAAAAAAACACACACATTGTTTCGAATCCGAACGACCCGACAAAGTTCATCGACGCATATTATTATTATTTAGGTATGTATAAATATGTAGCGAAAGCTGTCGTCCTGTCGATATATATATATAAGAAAGGGACACTTGAAAGCGCTCGCGACTAATTAAAGTCATCGACACTGTGAAGCTTACAAACGCCCTTGTGACGTGGAATTAATTGCGAATTCGCTTTGCCACGGTTTTAAGGTATATAATATTATACTGTATATACATCGAAGGGTTTCCTGTGATGTGTATACAGAGAAATATTCCAAACACGCCACTTTCGTAAAATACGTCCGGGTGTAACTTGGATTTCTATATAGGTATATTGTATTATATTATATACGATCGCGTCTCACGAAATTATTTCTTCGACCCGTGTAATCTTCATCGCGTATATTTATATTGTCTTTATATACGTGATATTAATCGTACAGGATGACGATATACGAGTATAATATTGTTTGTCGAGTAATAATAATTTTAAAAAAAATAAAAATACCCATATACTTTTTTTTGTTTTTTGTTTTGTTCGCTCGTATTATACGGTTGTATTAAAGATAGTATTATAATATAATATTATTCAAATCTTCAAATAAATAAATACGAAAAATTCTTCGGATTGCGAAATCTCAAATAACGAAACGGGATTCGCGTGCGAGCATTTTTCTTCGGGTCCATGTCCTCCGTTCCTCGAGTAATCTACTTCTTCTGCGTGAAAAACGCACTCGAGCCGACTTTCACGAGAGTGCTTTTCGACCGGTCTTTCTGTACG
This sequence comes from Tetraneura akinire, assembly GCA_021307375.1. Lineage (NCBI taxonomy): Eukaryota > Metazoa > Arthropoda > Insecta > Hemiptera > Aphididae > Tetraneura > Tetraneura akinire. Next base: position 8,330 of record JAIUCT010010403.1, on the reverse strand, counting down.
TATATACAATCATCAACGCCCTTGCGTCGAAGGGACGGGTGTCGTCTTCTTCGTCCCCGCAATCATTGTCTGTATATACGATGCTATATCATATTAGCGACACGACACACACCGCACGTCCCCACAACAATGTGCGTTCGTTTGCCTCGGCGAAGACTACATTATAACGTAATATATATATATATTATATAATATAGGGGAAGTCGTAGAGGAAATCCGTGATTGCTTTCCAATGGTCCCTTGATGCGCAGACCCAGAAATATATATAGGATTCGCAGATTCTATTGTTAAAAGAGCAACAAAAGATATTGATTTGTGTGTGTTTTTTTATGAAATTCAGATTATAAAAAATTCGATATAGACTAATATTGTATCATGTAATTTTGGTAATACGCGTTTAAAAAATAATACGAAATAATGATAACGTCAAATTTATTTATTTTTTAAAAAGAATTAGTTAAAATTACTAGTAAAATAGGTATATATATTTACATTTTCATTTTCATGTTATCACGAAAACTGTAATTTATACATCGTAGTCGGGCAATAAATTATTGTTCGATCAACGGACGAATACGCGCGTTTAATATTGATAAGGACTAGAAGGTAAATAGTACCTAGTTTAAATAGGTATTACGAGTATTATATTATGATAATAGTCGTTCATAGAACATTTCTCTCGATATTATTTTTTATTCTCCTCGGGTTAATCTGTTTTTTATAACATATAATACGAATCGACAAAATATAATACGTATATACCTTCCGAAATTCATCACCCATGAATATTAAACGCGTCTCTTACAACGTTACATTATTATTATTTAATCGAGGGCTCGTATTTACGCGAAGTAAATATTTACAGAGATAACAGACATTTATCACTCGAACGGTCATCGGCGCACGTATTTTTTCTCCTCCCCTGTAAATTATATAAAATCTGCCGGACGAAAACGTAAATAAATATAATATGGTCGTGTCCGCAGATGTTGGTTTATCTTATTCCGGCCGGCGTTTAAAAATCCAACGACGTGACTCATATTTGAATAAATAATATTATTTAAATAATAAATATTTTTTCCGAAATATGCGTAAAAATTGTACCGAATATCGTATTATTTAATACTCGTAGTTTCACCGAATAATAATAATAATAATTATAATAATAATAATAATAATAATAATAATAATAATAAAAACGTATAATATTTTTAAATACTCGTTGTTCAATTTTTCTATAATTCATTCACGGGCGTGAGCGTATAACGAAACGTGTAAACATATTTTTTAAATTTTAATGATTGTACGATGACTGTTATATACCAAATACGTCCTGTATTATGTTGTTTTATTTCGGTTCCTAATTAATATTTCCTATCGATTTTTGTTAAAAAATAATAATAATAATAAATAAACAGTTTGTTTCGTTTAATAATGAAAATAATAACGGGGGCGGGAAAATTAGTGATGTATAACGAACCGAGTTATATACAAATTTAAACAGAACAAGAATATATTTTAAATACATTAACATTATTATAGTAATATAGAATTGAATATTTAAAACGTTTAGTTATTTAAATTTTTACTATTCATCAACATAAATAATTATATTATATCGTTCACAATATTGAAAGATACTAATTTCTAAATAAATCCCAATCGATACTCATAAATATTATTTATATTAATTTTAATGAGTTGAAAACAAACAAACGTGTGTTTGTTAACGTATAATATATATGCGTTTATTAAATGAATAATTATGTAAATTTTACCGAATGTTCGAATCAAAATACTCTATAATGAGAATAAAGAAAAAAAAGTTTGTCGTTCTGGATCAATATTTTAGTATTTATTACAATATTATTATGAATTAAAATATCGTTTATCGTTTATTTTATTATTATCGTTTAAGAGATTGATAATATCCTAAACGTATAATAATAAAAGGAAATTTAACATTTTTTTTTTCTCTTAAAGTTATTCAATTTATTTTAATATTATTATAAATATTTCTTTTTAACTCATGATATTTTAAGAGTTTCTTGCGTTTAAGTCGTCACAGCATAGAAATTCTGATTTCTCTATTTACCTATATACGATAATAGTTGCAATTTTGCACTTTTTTTAGATTAATTATGGATAATTTATTTATAATTATATTCCATAAGACCATATACCCATAAGAACAATCGGTTAATTATACCAATACGATATCGTCAAATTTACTGTAATTAATTTTTTTTTCTTTTTTTATTAATCGATCGACTTTTATTTAAGGTATAAATTTCTATTGGTATATAGTTACTATACGAGTATAAAAATATAATATACGAATTCGATTAATAATAATTAGTTTGTCAACACCGATTAAAAATAATAAAAAGAGATAGAGAAAAGTGGTATGGTATACAGGTAGCAGGTAAGTATAAGGTCACAAACCATCACGCTAAATAAGATTCACGACCGTTGACATAGAAATGTAAAAAAAAAAAAAAAAAAAAAATGTAGACAAGGGTAAAAAAAATGTGACCGATCATCGGAAGCCACGACCACACACGATCAAACGATAATAATGATAATAATAATAATAAAAAACACATTATATGTTTGATTTAATTTCCATTATTATTATACGCGTATTGCCTCTGGAAGACATTTAATATATAGGAAGGAATAATTACACGGTGGCGGTTGCTGTCCGTTCGAACGATTCCTATATTTATTTTTTTTTTCTTTTCGTTCAATTCGTTCCACTTCATTTAAATCCAACCTTATTCCCGCATTAATACGTTCTTATAATAATAATAAACGTTCTATACGACAAGTCAGCAAATATAAAAAAAAAAAAAAAATATATAATTATTAGATAAAAACGATTTGGGTGTTCGGGTGTTCTTGACATTTTTACGTTGTAAAACATGAGCACTTCGTGTAAACATTGTTCTGCGATAAAAAATTTTAAAGAAAAAAAAAACAAACATCTTCTCGTATTATTATACCTATATATTGTATATTATATGTGTGTTATTATCTTTTGTTTCAGGTGAGTATATATGTAGAGATATTTTATCCGAACCGTTCGTCCTGTTGGAAGAGTACAACAAACCGTCGTATTATTATGATATGTTGTCGGTGAAAATAACAATTTTTCCAAAGAGGATTGAAACTCGCATTGTATAAATTAAACGCACCGTTATAATATAATAACAATAACAGCTTTTCCGCCCACACTATACATAATATATATAATATGTACATTATATACGTACTCGTATGTCAGCTCTATTCGAACGTACGTGAAGGAAATTCGTAAGAAGGACTTAAATTCACTAAAAACGGAATTACGTATGCACCATTAAACGATATTATATACGAGTATATACGAGTATACTGACGAATACCTGTACGCGTTTTTTTCGTACATTATTTTTCATTTTTTCCCCCGTCGAATACGAATTTAAACTATATACAAAGTGAAAAATACAAATTTGAAATTATACGAGATAATATAATATGAATTTAAAAATTTAAACGATTAATTTTATTGTACGATCATCGATGAAATCGATACATATACGATATTTTCAGTTAAGCCTAATATTTTATACTATAAGGCTAGCTGTAATATTTTATATTTACAATAAAATATAATTTATGCACCAACATTCTACAGGGTAACCGCATTATTGCAATTTTTATATAGTAACGGTTCAAACGTTTTGATTTAAAATCACTATAATCAAAACATTTACTCATATCAAATACATCATTGCAATATAATTATTCGTTTAAAAATACATATTTTGTGGGTTTATAGTCGATAGATTATCGATTTTATCTTTTTTACCATCACCTATGTATATATATATTATATATATATATATATATATTTACTCCAAACGTCGAGTAATATTATTTTATGCAATTTACGAAAAACCATTCGATTAAGATGTAACCTGTTTCGAAAACGCCCCATAAATGTCAGTACATCCGTTATTTGGAAACACCATAACAATTACGTCTCTGAAAACAACGTAAAAACATTTTAAATTATACATTATAAACCTTGTGTGGGTCGACAGATCCCCAGAACCGTGTCTTCGGGGCCATACCTACATATTATATGTTCAAGCCCGTTATTATGATTTTTATCGATCGGTTTTCGATATTCTGATGTTTGGACGAGAATTTGGAATCAACGAGATTGGTAAAATTTTTTAGAAGGGTAGAAATGAAGAAGTCTATGTGTGGGTGCGTCCGTTAGCGGGACTTCTCGAAGGATTTTAAAAATTCCTTCAACCAATGGCGGTATCATAAAGTCCATCAAAAAATATCGTTAAAATTCGAAATACTTCACGTTAAATATGTTTAGTGTATACACTTACAAAATGTTTAATTAATGTAAAAAATTTGAAAAAATAATATCTTATAAAAATTAACGAATAATACACTACTATTATATAATTTACATTATATTTTAATCTTTCGTTAAATTCACTTCATTCGTACCTCACTTCATTACTTCGCTGTTTATATACGATTGGTATATGAGGTATTTATAGTTTTGGCCCATCCGTCATTCCTGTTAATCGTGGAATCGATCGTGATTGTATCGTGATAACAATTATTCGAGTGTGGATTTATATCGTGAAAATTCGTACTAATAATAATACTGACACGACGACCCTCTTTTATATACCGCACACGTTTTGATACTCGCTCGTTAAACGTCTTGCCGCTGCCACCGCCCCGATGGTTCTTACACACGTGGCTCTAATTTAACGTTTTTGATTAACGAGGACTCGAAGAGTGTACCATACAATATACACATTATTATTATTATTGTGCGCTTGCGCAAGTCTTCTCGTTCAAAATAATTTTAAGGTTATGGCTGCACTATATATTATGCTTATAAATCATTCCGCCACCGGAGACGGTATCGATGCGATTTCTTACGAAACGTCTAAATAATTAGATCGCGCCCCGGACACTTCGTTAGTGAATTCGGGAAATTAATACGCGTTCTCGCGTCTCATTATAATATGTTATATATAGTGTATGTGTAATTTTCTAAAACATCAATTTTCCCTCCGTTTCCCCTTAATATATAAACAACTATTATTCTACACACACTATATTAAATTATGCGTATAAAAACATACAGAAACAAAAAGGCGTTTTGAAGAACGTACCAGAATAAATTTAGGGTTAAGCTTAGGAGGGTTAGATGTCTCGTTACCGATATTTACAAATCACCTTCTCGTCTATAATATATATTATAATTTTATTAAAAAATCCGCGTTAATTTTCTCTTCCACGAGATATACGCGTTTAAGTGTGATATAATATAACCGAACCCGACCTCACATAAACATGGTATATATAAAATAAACAGATTATAGGTATCGTTAAATTGTCATTAATTAATCTCCAAGATATAATTATTTACGTTTGGATGTATATATATATTTTTTTTTTTATGGAAAAAACACTTTTAAACCGAAATTTATTCTAGTATATTATAGATATCATTAGAGTTATTTTGATAAGCCTTATATGCTATATTACACTTATAACCTCCGCGGCTCGGAAATACGTAGGCGTCCTAGATATAAATTTCGTGATATTTCTATACGTTTCGTTGTGTAACTCGTATAAAAGAAAACGGATAACGAAATGAACAAAAAAAAAAAAAAAAAAATACACAATGTCATTAGGTTCAAATAATGTTCGGCTTCTACTATACACAGGAAACTGTTTCCTAATGGAGTCGTAAGAATAACCGATACGTGTAGCTGCAACGTGTCTTATGTAGTATTTCATTTTTATTTTATCCTTTTTTTATATAATATACTAACACGTGTTTTATATACATTTCGAAACAATATCGCATTTAATAATTGATTTCGAATGTCGTGTGTCGGTCGAGTATACAGAAAACAAACACCTATATCGTACGTGAAAATCCTATTAAATATTATATGTTATCAATAATTAAGATTTATTTTATTATCATTACGTATTATATTTATAGCGATTAAAAACTTTTTTCTTATTTTTTTTTTAATAAAACTATTTCATCGAAAGTATAAATAATTATCGAATACAAATTAATACGTTAAGTGACTTTTATATTTTATGGTTAGGTATACCTTATAAATAATAAATAACGAATTAAATTATACGTATATATTATTCATCGCTTTGATCGTTGGTCAATAAAAATTATGATTTTTTTTTTTTTTTTTTTATAGACAATAATATTTATAGTCATATTTTTTCTCGTGTGTTTAATGCAATAATGTTTTAGAAAATATTATACATTCCACGGGTATAATTCGTGTGATAATTTTTATTTTAACCGCGTATTATTATAATAGGTAATTTTTATACCGCGTTAAAACCTGTTTTCAATTAAATAGTTTTTTTTTTTTTTTAATAACTAGAAAATATAACATAGAAAAACGTGCTGTTTTTATAATATATACGCGTGACTTATAGTAAAAATAAAATTAAAATTTATATACGTTGATTTTGTATACTTACAATAATTTAATACGAACAAAAAAAACACAACGATTTATATCCGTTTATATTCTCAACGGAAATCACAATAATATAAAATGTATTATGTTGAAGTTTGTTACGAAAACTCGTAAGTATAATATATATCAAAATGGACTATAATATAGTACGTATTAGACTTGAAAACACATAATTTTTAATCTGATTTTCAGCCACTCTGCAGGATTTTATAATTTCAAAGTTGTGCGAGTCCTGCACAAAGTCCCAAAACGGACTATCATAATTTCAAACGGCCGCTAACCCTTAAGTGTTATTTATGGACATAAATCTCGTGTTGTTTTTGACACTGACGAATAGAGCTGCAGCGGCCAACGCAGCTTATAGCTTATATGGTCATAGACTTAAACTTCGTTTAGCAAAAAAAAAGTTTAATTCTTTAAATATATACACGCGTTATTCGTTTACAATAATATAAATAGCTTTTTTTTGACGCGTGTGTGCGATTTTCTTTTTGAAAACGACTTTTTATATACCCTATAGTTAAAAAATATACCTTTGACACAGAAAAAATCGAATAAAAAAAAAAAAAAAAAACACTGTATGTCGTGCAAACACCTCAGGGTACTCGCCCGAACGCTCACCTCCTTTTCTGACGGGTTTTACGTGATTTTAATGTAGGCAGGGACACGAGAGTTAACACAGTTTTACTTTTAAGTTACTCTCCGACCCGTTCCCCGCCTAGAGCACGGTCTAACAGCTATATTTTCTTTCTTGCAAATACCATATTATATATACCTTTAGTTCATGGGTTATAAAATACGTTGAAAAAACTATTTTTTTTTTTTTTTTTTTATAGTCATATACCTACTTTGAGAAACTTTAATATTTTTATTAAATTTTACATATTATAAGCGTACGAATTGTATACTTTGTAAACGTTTATGATCAATTTATTATGTGTGAATATTCAATCGGTTAAAACAAGTGATTTCGATTTAGGTAATATTTTTATTTATTTAATAATTAACGTTTAAAAAAATGAAAATTAATACTTTATAGCTAAAAGATAATTTCTAATAAACGCAAATATACAAAGTTTGCAGTATTATATAAATTATAATAATGCACGTTTCTTCTGATATTCTATCACGATAAATTTATTTTATAATTATCGTAACGTATTCCGATTTTACAATTTTGTTTTCAATTTGATTCGACGTGTGGGCAAATAAATGATGTTCTGTGTGGGATTGATATTAAGTACATTGATCGACGTACAACACCAAGATAGTTTCCATCATGAATAAAAAAACAATATTTTATCCCACCCTCGTAAAAAAAGAAAATATAATATTTAAAATGTCCAATAATACCGATGGAATAAAAGAGTTAATATTTTATAATATTAACGGGTTGGTGGCAAAACATTAAAGTTGTAATACTTTATATTGTTATACGACACAATAACTATATGAGCAGAGATATAATTTTATTATATTTTAATATTACGATTTACTCTTTTTTTTTTTACTTAGTTACATATCTATTTCTATAATTTACTTTTGATTTATTATTAATTAATGTACGATTTAAATATTTTTTTGAAAGGGTTTACAAATACATGTTATATATATATGCGATGTATATAGAAATATTAGTTTGCTAATATGATATTGTAGACGTGTGTGAATTAGGACAGTAAAGGGCATAGGAGTAATCGAATTTTTCTTTAGGGGACTAATAATAATAATGATAATAATAATAATAATAATAATAATAATAATAATAATAATAATAAT
>JAIUCT010010402.1:0-17534 GCA_021307375.1 Tetraneura akinire | reverse complement strand
TATTACAGATACGACGTGATTGTTTTTCGAGTTATTTATATTATATAGATAGACTCTAAGTCGTAACATGAATATTTCATCGGAGCTATTATTACACTCGTGTTATATTTTTCAATAGATTAATCTATTGTTTGCGAGTATAATATATAAAAATAGTTATAAAATGGAATATTATACACGAAGAGTTTTCGACTTTCGGTTGTAAAATCAAAAGCCATCAAAGTCTAAAAATCTTATCCGTCGTATATTTATACAGGGTACAACATTTTTATTGAGATTATATTTTTCGTGTATATAAACACCGTTTCCATGCGTATCGATAACTATTATAATATAATATCTATTGTGTGAAAACACTTCACGCAAAGTACGCATCCACGGAGGCGTTATTATTTCGCGTATTTTTTAGTGTGAAAATCGTAAAAACTATAAAAAAAATTCGCTTATCGTTCCGCCGTTATTTTTTAATATACGTACGTAAAAAATACTCGAAAAGTATATCAAAACGTTGAAATTTTTAAAATCTCACGGACGAAAAAAAAATTTGAAAAATTGTTCTCGTGCGTTATTGAAGAAATATTATGTAATTTTAACGTGTGCATATGTATAAAATTTCGAGTCCAGTTTACTATACGTATAATAATATAATACAGGGATTGTCAAACTTTTATGAACACTGTAACCCTTTAATCTTTATACCAATAAATTTGTTTGGGTAACCCTTCTTAGTTACTTAACTAACATATATAATATTAATATATACATATAAAAAAATTTAACAACATACATATTATGTATATTGTATATATTTTAGATACGGTATCGTTTTAAGCTTGAAATTTGCAAATGTTACCTCGGATTTTAGAGCTTTTTTCTCTGTTTTAATTTAAAGATTTGTTAGCCAAGCTCGTACCCCTTAAAAAATGTTAAGTGCCCTCAAAGGGTACGCGTATCACAGTTTGAGAATCCCTCTGATATAATATAATATTATAATTTATATTAATTTCGAAAGAACCTAATGTAATATTTTATTAAAAATGTAAAATTCAAAAAATGTTATTAAAATGTGTAAAAACGTCGACCACAACCCGATACGTGTTATCTCACAATCGTACAAATAATATTATTCATTTTACCTCGGACGAGAGAAATTATTTCTATTATTAGCTTAGCTACTGTGTACAGTTATACCGCGTTTATGACGGGATAATTACGAGGTAGGCGAATATTAATATTTTTACGACTCAAGCTTTCGTTATTCCTTTTTTTTTTTATTATTATTTTTACGAAATTCCACGTCGAATAACGTAGTGAGTAAAAAAAAAAAATTAAAATTAAAATAATGTTATAAATATTATATTATTATATTATTTCGTTATACCGATAAAACGGGTATTAACGAAACACATTTTTAAATTTAATTTTTAAATTCTAAATTTCAATTTTTGAAATTAAAATTCATTCGAGATAAGATTTAAAAAACAAATGTATAATTACGAATCATATTTTATAAGTAATTCAATACACAATATAATAGAAGAACGCGTATTATGCAATAAATATTATAATATTATATACTTAAGGTAACGAGATAAATACATAATATTATTCATCGTATTGTGTATAATATAATTATTATTATTCTCTAATGACTGTAATAAAACAATAAATGACGTAAATTTGTAGTATGTCGAGGACGACTTAGAACAAGAGTGAACGACCACCGAGTTTTATTGAAAAGTTAGCAAAAACGTAACGCCTTTTTTTACCAATGTAATCTGTATTTTTCTTATTTATATACGCGAATAAAATAAATTAAGTAGCAATAACGTAAAAAATATTGTCGGAATAGGCACAAAAACGTATACATAATAAATCGTAAAACTAATAATAATAATAATAATAATAAGGTCTGTCGACCGGTTCATAAATTTGTAATCTCGGCGATTCCATTCATTCCCAGCGTCATAATATTATTACTAAGAAATTTTAATAATTTTAAACAAACATAATGTATTAATAATAATAATTAATATGTACGAAGTACGAGTTCATCGTTCGTAAATCAAATTAACGTTGAAATAATTTTAACCTAATACATAACCATGTTAAGAAACATGTACACTTCAGTAAAATTTTCACACCTTGAAACCCAAAAATGACGATTTAGGTACATTATAATATTATATACATAAAAACGAGAATTTTAGGAAATATTCAAAATTTTCTTAAATAATTAACGTAATCGTTCTATAATTGTATAGTACCTAATACCTATCACCTATGTGAGCGTCCAATAAAATTTTCAAGTCTCTGACTTCAAAATTGTCCGAGAAATAATGACATCGAATTCGTCGAAATTTCAGTTTTCGTTAAAAATACCGTTATTTCATCGACAATTTTGAGAAATTCGAAAAATGGTCTTCTTTAAGTACCAATTACATCCACTTTTTAATCGGAAACATATGATGGTATTCGTAAAAATCGGAACATTATTTCGGATAGAAAAAGTTTCTTCAGAAGTTCAGACATAAAAACATACAAAAAAGACACACATCATTGTAAAACCAATACATTTTTCGCATCGCTCAAAATCTAAAATAATAAGGAAGTGAGTACACAAAATAAGTTATACAATTATTATTTTTATTATCTAAACATATACTAAGAAAAGAGAATAATATGATAATTATTATTATTAATTATTTAATAATAAAAAAAATAAGGAAAAACAACGTTCAATTAAATTTATATTATGCACTGCAGAGGTCAAGAACAGATGAAAATGGAAACCATTATGAAGTTTATTTTGCACAATTAAAACATATAAAAATCTGATACAGGTCTTCCTTATTGTTTTTTATTTTAAATTGATACCGTTTAAAATATTATAATTGGATTCAACAAACCAATAATTGTACTATTGTAAGTATATTTTATTATATTTTATAGTCGTTAATTAAATATAATATAATATAATATACTATTAAAATTTATATTCGCTAATTAATATAATTAGGTACAGGCAAGTGTGTTTGTTCAATTATTATTCTAATAATATCTATAATAAAATATTATCGTAACTATAGTTGCGAGTTTACGATTCATAAGTCATAACACTGTTTACTATTTCATATTTTAATATAATTATTGTAAATCTTCACAATAAACGTACGAGTGTTTAATTTATTTATTATTATAATTAATATTATTTTTAGTTGTAGCTAAATTAAAAAAAAAATTATTATTATTGATTATTGATTATTGATGTGTGATTCTTCGACACAAAACGCGAATTTAAAATATTTTCATTTATAATAATATATTTTATAAACCTATACAAGACGTTTTTTTTTTTTTTTTTTTTATATTAATTCAAACATCGATTTGACAATATCGTATATCGACATTATTTAAAGCTTAAAATTAATATTTATTATATTTACTAGATAATATTTAGTTATTTTAAAAATTGATTAGGATGTGCTCGGACATTGAATGTCATTATTTATCTGGTCAATGAACTCGTCTCCATTATTTATTATTTTAATAACTGACTCGATTTTGTAAGAATACTTTATACGAGTATATTTTCGGTGTTAAATTTAAAGAAGAAAATTTTAAAATTAAAATTTATATAATTTTTAAAATTATCGTGCGATATAAAATCGTTCTACTCACACGAATCGGTTAACGAAATGGCATAATAAAAATTGATAAAATAACGATGATACGATTTAAAGTAGATGAAAAATAAAAATTGGACGGCCAAATGTTATGTGTAAACATAATATTATAAAAATGTGTTTTTTTTTTTTTTTTTTTTTTTTTTTTTTTTTTATAACCTTGTTCCTACATTTCATATAAATCGTATATTTTATACAGTCTTTGAAAATTTAACATCTCGCTATAAGTATAATATTATAATTAAAAAAAAAAAGAAGAAGAAGAAGAAAAATGAAAGACTGGTCGAAATTGACGACGATGACCACGTACCAGTCGTCGTACGGAAAGAAACCGTTGCCCGAACAGCGGTCGCCGACGAAGATAGTTCCGACGGCGGCGGTCGTTCGTCTAGAACAGTTGTTGAAGAACAGGATCGTCAACAACGAGCTACGGCCAGAAATCACGATAAAACTACTCGCGGACGTCAAGTTATCCACGTACAAGCACGATTTCGTGCCGTATTTCGGCGCTTGGTCCGCCGTACCGATCGTCCGGCCGTCGTCGCCATCACCGCACCGGGAACCGGCCTCGGTCGCGAGAACGGACTGCGGCCGGTTCACGACCGCGTCGCCGCGCACCAACGTCAAGTACGACGGGGCTGCGCCCCCTCAACAGTTCATTCAGCCTAGGTCCGAGTACTGGTCGGCGCACAGTCACCTGGCCAGCCGCATCATAGCCGATAAAGTGATACCGAAACGGGCAAGAAGATGTTATAAATTTGTATGAAATTTAAAAAAAATTTAAATATTATTTTGAAATACAAATTTTAAATACATATTATCGCATTTATCAACCGTGTCGTTTGACCGGTCGTGTGTATACCTGTACGATAATTAATAACGATTAAAAACCATAAAAAAAAAACAAATTATATTTACGATGACCTTCAACGATGTAATTTCGTTTTGAACGAGTTTATGAGATAGAATATTACAATATTATTGTGTCCGCATAGGTATACTCGCATAGGTATAGGTACTAACCTAAGTAACGGTATAAAATTTTAAATGTTTAAATCGATACTTAGATTTTTTTTTTTTGAATTTTAAATATTTTATATTTTCACATCGGAAACGCATTGTTCTTTCCTTCTGCGAATACGAGTATTTAACGTCATGCATAATATTCTTGCGTGCGCTTTTTGCGTATTTCAGAAAGAAGAAAAAAAAGAAAATCATTCGGAATCAAACATTGAAATAATAAAATAAATATAAAACGGCGCCTATTTAGGTCAAGTGATTATTCCATTATAATATTGTATACATTCGAACTCGCCCTCTATTGTTTTGTGACGAGGTTTCATGTTACTGTGATTCGAGAGAATTTCAATTATAATACAATATTGTATTATACGACGGATTTTAACGTTCCACTGTTAGGTATATTATAAAGTATTTTTACATCTGTCCCACAATAATAATAATTATTATATTTGTATACAGTGTGTTCAACGTACGATATTATCGTTTTAAAACGATTTTAAAATATATCAACAATATATAGCTTAAACTCAACAAATTACAGGAAGACATAAAATTTTTCACGTATAATTTATTATACGTATATATTTAGAAAAAAAAAATCAATTTTCTCAGTTTATTATATATTTTTAAAGTTGACAGGACGACGTTATGCGTTTCACGAAACTCGAATATAAAATATTTTGCTTTATTTTTAATACTCATAATATCGTTAAAAAATATAATTAACTCGTTTGTATATTTATTATACACGTGTTTACGCAATTTCACTATAGACTCCGTTAACTCTTTTCACCAATATTTTCGTCTTAAATTTTACAATTATTTTACAATTTATATAACTTTCATGCGTATTACATTCGTAATAATTCTATAACTTACACGTACTATGGTGTACTGTGTAGTTACATTTAAAAATATAATTCTTAAAACGAATAAATTGTAAATTTATATATTAATACAGTTACAATTTATAAAAGTTTACGTTTTTCACGTATATATATTTGTAAATTATACTGATAAATATTATAGGTTTTAACTTATAGTTAAGATATTACACTGGTCTGATTTTGAAATTCTGTTTTAGTACACGCACTATTATACTCATAATAAACCGTATTATGCTCTCGTATAATCTTTTGGAATATAACGTACGATGATTAATATTATAATACTCGGAAAAATTAAAAATTCAGTATTTCAGTATTTCAGTATTTTGCTAAAACGCGAACAACATTATTTCGTCTCGACCTTATAAATTTCTCTACGGTATATGTGGGGACGTATTATCAAATTAATATTAGATAACGTTTAAACGTAATTCTTCGGCATTAACATCACAAATCAAAAATCTATTCTGTGTAAATATCGTGTGCGGCGTGCACTACTCTTTTCATTAACGTAATGCACTTTTTTGTTTTTCAAACAGTCCATTAATTTAAATTTATCTCTTGTCGCGTGTATAGACAAACATAATATAATATTATATAAAGTATTTGTATTTTTAAAACTATATTATACATTTATTTTGATTTCGTTTCGGACGATTTTTTTTTTTTTTTTTTTTGGTTTTTTTATCGCATAATAAAATTAAATAATAAATAAGTTTTTTCTCCACCGTCGAATAGATTATAAATTTGCGTTTGTGCATAATTAATTGTATGTTTATATACGTGTAAAAAAAACGACTAAAAACTTCAACGAATACTGAATAATATATATCGTAATATAAATCCTCGATAAAAATATATTATCGTAATTCGTATTTGGTATATTAGCAGATAAAAAAATGATAACACGTGATATTATTAATAGTGTATGAGATAGTAGGACGAAGAAAATATTCGTATTTCGTCGACAGGATGAATTTTGTGATAATAATAATATTAATAACGATAATATTTTTAATTTTACAAACCTCACCCCCGTGTGAGTTCATAAATGTGCAATCGAACGAGGGATGTTTACGACGGCGTCAAAGGGAGTTATGATGAACGTATAATAATCCGAATTTGCATTCTTTAAAATAAATAAATAAAATTAACGCGACCATATAAATTATATACCTAACGGTTATTTATTGCTATTTAAATTTTTAATAACGATTTTCCGTTCGTTTGATATTTTTTTTTTTTTTTTTATTAATATTTCGGTTTGTTGATTTTTATGCAGATGTACCCATATAATATTATTATAATATACACTGATTTATGTTTATTAAACCACATTAATATTATACTACTAATAATATAAAAAAAAAATATTGTTTATTCGGTGATGAAATGACTTCACGATCACAGCGTATATTACTCGTATTTTGAGGTTATGGACTTATGGTTTATTATATACATTTAATTTTTTTTTTGTACGGCTCAATGTTGGTTTTTGTTTATAGGATTGATTATTCAGCTCTTAATGATTTTCTTATCACACCTATTTGTGTACGTGCGTAGCTGTCACGAATTCCATTAGTAAAAAAAATCAGTGTGTATAAGGTGTATTATATTATATTATAAATTGTTAAACTCGATGGAAATTAGGATGAATAGTCTTGTCTGAATTACCGACATAAATAGAAGAAGTTAATTAACATATTATATTAACCATAATTCTTTAAATACGCCACCGCTATATTTAGCCCGACGTTAAAATCGATCCTTTCTCTTTAACATTAATATCGTTAAGCAATATTTTTCGACTATCGGTCGATGAAATCGATTAATTAATTACGAAGGTGATTTTAGTATTTTACGTTTAATGTAAAGTATATTTAAAAAAAAAATAATGATAATAATAATGTACACATTATATATAGCCTATAACGTGTACATTCGGTTTATAGACTTTACAAAATTAATTTTATATATAAATATTAATTGTTCGAATGAAAGATCTATACGAGATTATACCTTATTATTATAATATTAAACATTTACTAATTATTATATGATGTTGTTAAAAATTCGTTACTGGCAAGTGTGTTTATTTATACTTTTAAAATGTTCGTTAATTTTTCGATTTTATTTAATTCACCGCGAGTGGAATTTCAAGGATTTATAATATGTTATTAATTTTATTACAAAGATGAACTACACACCAAAAAAAAAAAATATAAATTTCTTGAATACGTATGACTATAATATAATATGACCCTAAAGATAATTTGCATATTTTTTCCTACAAATTAACGAGCTTGTGTGCGATGTATCTATTTATTACTATTCGAAATGGTATGTATAGGTACGAATCATGTATAAATGTATAATTATGTATACGTATATATACAGTTCTCAGTTTCAGGTTATAGTGCAATACATTAAATTTATACGGGGTGATGTGAACTTCGTAGAACGAAAATCGAAAACGGTGAAATTTATTAGCGCGTCTTCTTCGTTATTTTTGCGACACGGTACGCTGATCACCCTGTACACCATGAGGAGATCATAAATCGACGGCTTGACCCTTATATAGTCGACGCCAACCGCTTATTACGTTCGTCTATGTGTGTGAACGACAGACTCGTAAAAGCAAATAACTGGCCAACGTGCGGTAACACGACACTCTGCCGGGCTGCTTGACCCTCTATAGTAAGGACTTTTGGCGATAGAAGTAAACCGCATCGATACATTCGGTATAATTCCGATATATAATAATATATATATATATTATATATTTTGGTCAATTTATTTTTATTATACACCGAGGATCGTGTAACCGCCTAGGGAAAACTGTATATATATATATACTATATAATATAATGTAAGAACTAGGTCAATTTGTAGTCGGGGGAAGTCTGTGGTCGAGGGGAGGGTTTTTGTTAGAAATCGAGAATATCGTAATATATTATTATCAAGAGTTCGCAACGCACTCATTTTAGTGTATCGAAAATAACTTAGCATTAAAATTGCAAATGTTATGTACATAATTTCCACGATCATCCGAACTTGCAAAGAATCGTACGTTTCCTGGTAGTTATTACTTACTACTTTTTTCCCCCGATTTAGACCTCGTGTTTCATTTTTTTTTATTTCACTCGAAATCTTAAAGTTCTTAAAAATGATATACAATATAAATTTCGATGTCTTATCATTTATAATATTATCTATATCCTTTTTAAATATTGGTCATTTATAAATTTTAACCTTCTTATTTTTTTTCTCAAAATTATTTTCTCACCATAAACTTATGTACATATATACTTTTTAAATTACATAATATGATAAATCGATCGCTTTAAATTGTACGATAATGTTAAACTATGATATTTTATGGTTTAAAATTTAAGAAAATGTGTTTGAAGACTATTATACAAATTATTCGAATAAAATATGTAATTACTAATTAGTATATAATGCACATATTTACTAATTGTAAAAGTATTACAAAAAAATTAATTTCTTCTAAACTATCGTTTGATACTTTGATAAGTTTATAATTCGTACAGTTTTATATAATCGTGTGTTTAAGTGTTTTATGGGGATATTCATTATACGAAATTTTTGAAGAAAATACATATTATTTCATATTCCTTCTTGACAAAATTTAATAACATCTAATCACAAATTTTCGAATTCAATTAAGTAATATTTACATACGTTGCACCAGCCCCGCCTATTCAACTTTTTCAACTTTTTTTTACACTAATAATTAGCACGTAATTAGCATGAATTTGCATGATAATAATTAGAATTTGCACGATATTGGTTTAAAAATTATATCAATTCGCATAATTAAATAATTTATCAAATTAATAAAAAAATTGATTTTGCGGATTATAGAAGCTCGTACGAATTTCGGTGATAGTCGTGCAAATTCATGCTAATTACGTGCTAAATATATGTCGAAGTTTTTTTTGAAATATCGCAAAATTTCAATTTTGGGCGGGGCTGGCGAAACGCGCAAAATAAAAAAATTGATTTTGCGGATTATAGAAGCTCGTGCGAATTTCGGCGATAGTCGTGCAAATTCATGCTAATTACGTGCTAATTTTTTGTTAAATCAAATAGTTTAAAATAATGTTATTTCGGTGGGGCGGGGCTAGCCTGACGTTGCGTTAGCCCCGCTCATATAATTATTGATATAATTTTTAAACCAATATCGTGCAAATTCTAATTATTATCATGCAAATTCATGCTAATTACGTGCTAATTATTAGTGTA
Source organism: Tetraneura akinire (assembly GCA_021307375.1). Classification (NCBI taxonomy): domain Eukaryota; kingdom Metazoa; phylum Arthropoda; class Insecta; order Hemiptera; family Aphididae; genus Tetraneura; species Tetraneura akinire. Next base: position 7,669 of record JAIUCT010010402.1, on the reverse strand, counting down.
AAAAAAAGTTGAAAAAGTTGAATGGGCGGGGCTGGTGCAACGTACGTGTAATATTTGACTATTGATATACGGAATTTTTTTTAAAAAAAAATACTAATACCTACTCCTTGTATAATTAAATTTTAAAGAATTATTATAAGTAACACGAAATTAAATTTGTCATAAATTATTTAATTTTAACGTTTTAATATTTCAAAACTATATTAGTACTTTTATATATCTATTTTATTTTTATTTTTATTGATAATAATTAAAAACAAGCTTATAAAATACGACTAGTTTTTTATCGTTTGAATAATTCATATCTATCGATTATTTTATATTTATATCTTAATTATAGGCACTAAAAACGAAAACACTTTTATTATAAGTTTGCTTTGTACGATGTTGGTTATATTTTATTTTATTATTATATCAAACCACTGGTATTTAGTGTTTACTCGTATTCAATAATATACGGATAAGTCGTAGGTAAATATAATAAAACGTATTTTGTATTATAATTATTGATATTGTTTTCTACAATAAATATAATCTATACACATCGACCCTGCGTCAGTAAATATTTGTAACGTATTTTCTTGTTACCGTTTGATGACCGTTTTAATCAAAGATAAACCATTGTAACTGTAATTAATCTAATTTTTGTTTTTTTTTGTTTTTTTTTCTTACTTATCTTAAAACAACATTGTTATATATCGTATAAAATTTCAGTAAACCGCTAAATAATTAAAAATTTCATAACGTTTAGTAAAACGTATAAATATTTATTTATTTATTTTTTTTAAATATAGCAATGAAATAGTTGAAAAAATGCTCGTTTAATAAAAAATTATAAACGAATTTTTAAACAATACGTTGTAATTTAACACGACTTTACAATTTTTTTTTTCGATATTTACTGCGAATAAAATCGAATTTTAATTTTTAAGACTATATTATCGTGTGCGGATTAATATGGTCTGCACGATATACTAATTTCCTTCAAACTTCGAATTAAAACATACGTTGACATAAATATATTTCTTCTGAATTACACGAGGGATGGTTAATTATTTCGGTTTTAGTCTCTTGCGTACGAATTCGTGTAAATATTCTAGTGGATTACCGAATAACAACGACAATATTCCTACACGAAACGCATTGTTTTCTGTTAATTTATCGGAGCCGACCGTGGTGAAATATTCAGACGGAAGGGTCCCGCCGACCGAGCGCGTTCCCGCGGGTCGTCATAGCAGTGAATACGGTCATCATCGATTAATTAAGCAGAATTCATTTCAGAAATGTCCTGTGGGACGTTTCGTGTTCCAAAACTATACGTATAAGAGAGAGCCCTTCGTATATCCCTGGTAATATTCGTACCTGAATATTTGACATAAATGATCCGATTGGTTAATAATACGTACATATAGGTACCTATAGCTAGATTAGAGACATAGAGAATTAGAATTTGTAAACATTTTGATACCAGGGTTATTGTTACTTCTTACCGTGTGTGAAAGACTTGTGTTTCATACCGAATGCAAACCTATAACTTCGTGTCGATGTTATCGGAAAATTATTTACTTAAAACGCACGTTTTAAGGTCGAAAATCGTAGAAAACAACACATTTAAAATATTTATTAGTTTATTAGGTACATATTATTCTTAGACATCTTAGAAATCATAAATATTATGTACAATATATAATTAGCTGTTATATAATAATTTATTTTGATAAAATTAACACGATACGCACTTGTTTTTCAAAATAAAACGTGATAATTTCGACGTCGTAAAGTACGTTATCTTAAAAAAAAAAATAATAATAATTTGTATAAACCTATGTAGTAATGATTATAATATATACGATGAAAATATACAAATAAGGCGCATGACCGACGTTATATTACACTCGTACGGGTACTAATTGCGCACTATAAAAATATAAAATGTATAAATTGTACGATAGTATTAAACGAAAGAAATCAAAATTGTTATTTTATCGTACGAGTATACGACCGTATAATACGAGTATACACACAAATAATAAAATTATTATTAAATAAACAGGAAATCCATTAAGAATATTATAATATATAGTTTATTACGGTTGATTTAAGATTTCGAGTCCTCGGGGCGGACTTCGAGAAAACGTAAATAAATTTTTCTATTGCGTTTCATAATAAAATAATATTTTTATTTTTATTTAAAATAACGTCTTATATACATAAATCAAATATTTGAAAAATTACAAGGGGTATTAAAAAGTAATACGTTACATTATATTTTATGCGTTATACGTAAAATATAATATTTTTTAAGTAAGCATACATGCTACTTTCAATTTAATAACGCAGATTTACATAATTTTTTTCAATTTTTTATATTTTTCCAACTGACCTTTAATCATTATATTAGTTACTAAAAGAAAAAATATATATTATTATCTTATGAGAGTTGGTTTGACTATATTAAGATTAATTTTTAACTTTCCCGTCTAAAATATCGTATATAGTACTTTTATATATTACAATATAATTTGTATTTGATATTTGACATAAAATAATAATATTATATGATACGAATTTAAATATTATTTCGAGTTTATCAATGGACCAATAATACGAGTAAGTATACACGTGTTTAACTGAGGAAAAAATAAAAATAATTTAATATAGCAAGTACCTATAGTAGAGTAAATTTAATATGTCAGATACTCGAAATGTAAAAAAAAAAAGAAAAGTTGGTAGGTATATATTATAAAATTACGTATAATATCATATTTCTGGTTGTTTGCTAAGATTATTATTTTTTATTTATAACGTTTACATTAGTTATCGTGTTTGCATTATACACATAAGTATAATATATACCTAATATTATACAATCAAATTTTTGGATTCATATACCAACCAACCCTCTGTTTAATCTTTCTTGCCTTGTGCCGGAAGGGTGTATACAGTCTAAGAAGACGTAAGCATAAGATGAAAGCCGTATACGTAATAATAATTTAATCGTGAATTCGTGGCATAAATTACAAGTTGCCGAAAACAATGTTTAACGTGTGTAATTTCAAATTATATAGTTATACTCGAATACGTCTATATATATTTACCCACTTGATTGATTTTTGAAGTCTAAATATTTATGAAGTTTTATTAATTTTTCGAGTAAAATATTTGCGATTATACAAAATATATGCGATTTATAAGACTCTGGGGATTATATTACGTATATACTTATTTAAATATCAAGATTTCGTTTATTATTTTATAAATCTTTTTTCGTCTATATAATATGTTTTTTAATTTAAAATTAGGTCATTGAGTTTAATAAATTACGAGTCAAAAGTCAGTGTCAATATTAATAGATTTCTTTTTTTTTAAAAAAAAAAAATAAATAAAATACAAAACGATAATTTATTTCAAATTAATGATTTACTATTAATTATTTATAATTGAAAATATAAATGGTAAAGTATAATATGACTAACCATATAAATAAAAAAAAAAATACCTATGGCTCCTCGACTACCTCGACCTATTCGCTTTATTAGTAAACATAAGACAAACTAATCACAAATTATAATCGTATCTGCCCACAGCAATATTAATATACTATTATACAAACGTCATGATAAAAAAAAAAAAAAAAAAAAAAAAACTATTTGTATTAAAATAATAAATTTCTTATACAATAATTTATGGTATAGTAACAAAATGTAATTTAAAAGAACAATAATTGTTTGTTTTTTTTTTTTTAAGTTTTTAAAATATTCAAAATATATAAGATAATAATTGATTAAAATTGAATTAGACATAATTGATTAATTCCTTTTTATATCTGTAGAATATAAGTTATCGATAATTTATTATACAGAAATGTCTTGTTTTTTTCCCCGTATCTCAAGTTTCAATTATATAATAAATCTAATATAACACTTGAATTAAATGATTTAATACTATATACGATTTGTGATTTTATCAATTAAAAGTACAATAATATTTTTAATTTTTTAAAACGTAAAATATACTTAATTATTTTGACAACTTTTACATATTATTTAACAATTTTTCATTTAATAACTATTAATATAATATTATTATTGTACGACAATATTAACATTATGACAATGTGAGATAATAAATTATTCATAATCACGAAGAAGATGTTATCAATCATAATATAAGAAATCAATACTTTAGAACTAAAACATCAATCTGTCTTAATTATAATTTATATTTCAAATTGATTACTTAAAAATCGGTAAATAGATTTACTCGGTTTATAGTGCTTAATGTACGAAATGTTAAAAAAAATAAACATATAGAATATTTATCATAAAAATATTATTTTTATCTTCCTCATTCTACATATAAATCAAAATTTTGTTAAATAATAATTATTATTTATAATATTTATTTTTATCATTTTTTTTTTTTTTGTTTAAGAGACCAAAACTTATAATATATTAAAAGATTATATTATTGAGTTATTTATTTTACTTACAGTGCATTTTTTGGTTGTAAATATTAATATTTTTTTTAAAAAATTGAAATTTAAGAAATGTAATTTAATTTAATGTATAGTTTCATGTTACTATTATGATTTGTTTTATTATTAAATTTGTATCATTTAAAAATGTTTGACAGTAGTATTTACTTTAATGAATTTAAAAAACGAAAAAACGATAAAAACCTACCCAGAAAATTATTTTTGTACGTCCTATCTATATTCTGTGTATACTTTCCTGAAACAAAATAAAGAATATTATAATAAAAGAAAAATTATTTTATTATTTTAATTGATTATAAAACACAAATTAATATGACCGTTTGTTTCATAAATCAAAGTATCAAAGGTATAATGTCAAAGTATTTATGATTTATTAACATCAATATAATGCAATTTGAATAACTCGGGAATAATTGAATAAAATAACGATTTAAAATGAAAATATCGTGGAAAGTGTTCCGAATTCTTATAGTGAATAATATTTTTATTTGTACAATAAAACGTCATTCTTAGTCCTTCAGAGTACGAATAATAATAATAATTCTTATTGGTATTACAATAACGTTTTCTAAATTTTAATATAATTCACATTACGTGTATAATTATACAGTGTGGTATAGTAATTTGCAATGATAATAATATAACGTTTTCTTAGAAATAGTAAAATAACAATAATTATTGTGCGTGTAGTAGGCAAGTATTGCGAACGTTGTTCTGATCCAAATTCGATTCCTTGCGTGGAGTTACGAGCACGTCTGTTTTACATTTCAAACGTAACACCCCACTACTACCCTGTCTAACCCTTATTAAGTAGTGTATGGTATTCATTAAACCCGTATTATACGCGTATGATATATAGGGTGTCCCAAGAGGATCATCGACTGTAAAAATAATATTTTTAAAAATAAAAAATAAAATAAATTTTAATTTTTTGTTTAATTATAATATATATATGATATATAAATTAATAATGAAGGAACGAAAATAAAAATATATTCAATAAAATTACAAATTGTAAAATGTAAAGTGAGGGATTCGTTAGCAGGTTAATCATTCCGAAATGTAAACGGGTTGACTTTACAATTATATTTTTAACGATCTGTTTAATTTTCTAATGATATAACAGGAGTGCGCTTTTAACTTTTGACACGTATTAAAATTGAAATAATTATAAAATTGCAATCACAAAAATAGTATAAAAGTTATACGAAAAAAAAAATAAAACGTTCAGAAAATTATTATAATTTTTAAATTACTCATTATTTATTCATAAATATATAATTTAAATTATTATTTACATGGAAACATATTTGATAAAAGTATTTTTTTTTTTTTTTTTTTTTTAGCCGAATAGATAGATATCGATGATGATATCGATTTGTCTCGTGGGACACCCGATATAAAGGACTGTTAATCGAAACGGACCACCCCGTCGAAGGTGTGGAGATGTTCAAAATGAGGAAATAGTAACGAACGATTTTAATCCTCGTGAATCGTGAACTGGCATAATCACAGAAAATACGTATGACTAATGTGCGACTTTGAACATCTGCTCCGAAGTTTCTATCGATAATATTACAGCGATGGAAATGATTAAATGATAATAATAATACTATCAGATAATGATAATAACAACTACTGCAAACTGCGTTGCAATATACTTATGCGATTTCCAAATGAACTTAAAGTCGAATTTCGTTCGAATTATTCGTGTCGTTTTTTACTGCTCAAAATGAATATATTTATTTATTTATTGTTTTCCAATATAATATAAATATATTCGCGGGATAATAATGTATGTAATGTATATATGTGTATATAAAATACAAGTTTCTGCTTACAGATTATACAGCGCAATAAATTGACCCCTTTGCACTTCGTGACCGATTCATTGAGCCTCTGGCTTAACCTATCCAACCTGGCCACCTGGTTACCACTTATACCAGATACCGGTGTGTTCTTATGTTCGTATATACGAGTATATGTTATTATAATATTTTGAAATATGCGCAATGCTTTACCGCGTGTATGATATAATGTCACGTACAATAATATATATTTTCACATTTTTTCAGAACTATGTAAACCATGAAATTCGAACAAATATTCCGTAAGTGTACGATGTAGCTTATGTGTATGCATACATATAATGAACTATATAGACGTCCTTTGATCCTTATTATTCAACCCGGAGCATATTATATAATATTATGTTGTTAAAGGTAGACGTTTTCATTCTTTGAACGCCACATATTCTAAGTACGAATTTTTCATCATTAATTTTATTACATTTTGACTTTATATGATAATATTCGTATGTTTGACTAATTTAACGTAGAAATATTCGTTTTATAATGTATTATTACATACAAAAAAAATTATTATATACAAAAAAAAAAAAAAGAAGAAAATCTTAAAAATAATAATAATAATTATATTAAATTTAAAAATATCAATCGTACACAATGATAGTTAAATTATTATACTCGTATTTCGAGTATATTATAATATGGTTATTGGGGAATAATAATTAACCGCGTTTGATAAAAATATGTTCCAAGGAGAGAATAAAACTTTCGGCGGTATAGACGTGTGTCAAGACTCGGATGATTGATTCGACGGTACCTATATATATATATTATTATATACAGTATTTAACGAAACCCTGAGGCCGATTTATGGAAACTCCTTGCCCCCGTTCGTGTAACATTCCACGGGTTTCGGACAAAAAAAAAAAAAAAAAGAAAAAAAAAATAAAAACATTTCGATCCATAAATACCCGCGAACGTACTGATTGACGAGTTCCATGCACACACCTACCCTTCGTCCGAAGGGCGGTGAATTTTTTAATGAATGAACTCCGAGGACGGGGGTGGGAAGGGAAATAAAACTTTTTTGATATTTTTGACGGCCGTTATATATGCGTATATTATTTTATATAGGTAAGTATATATATATAATATATATTAACGTATTGCCCACGACTTACAAGTATATACGATCCGTCGAGTTTATATATATTATATTGTTTACCGGTCACGGATGATTAATGGGACCGTTCGCAATTAATTCCCGAGCACTTAACGAGCGATTCGCACACATATTATTATTGGACGGTCTAAAGTAATAATAATAATAATAATAATAATAATAATAATAATAATAATAATA
>JAIUCT010010401.1:0-23714 GCA_021307375.1 Tetraneura akinire | reverse complement strand
TAATAATAATAATAATAATAATAATAATAATAATAATAATAATAATAATAATAATAATAATAATAATAATAATAATACGTACGTGTGTTAGCTTAAAACGTCCTACATCACAATGACAAAAGTCGACCCTCGTGTAATTTTTAAAACCGTACATATACCCAAATATTGGACTGAAAGAGCAGCTGGTGTGATAAAGTTTCGGTTTCGACCGAATAATAATAATATATATACGTGGATGTTTCGAGTTTTAGATTCTGAGCGAAACGAAGAATGTATTGGTTCTACAATGATGTGTGTCCTTTTTTTTGTATTTATTTTTTTTTTTTTTTTTTTGTTTTTATGTCTTTTACTACCCGAAATAATGCTCCGATTTTCACGAATATAGCATATGTTTCTGTTTGGAATTTCTCGAAATAGACCCTATGCGATAGAAAAAACGACGAAAAAACGGCATTTTTCACGAAAACTGAAATTTCGACGAACTCGATTTCAGTTTTTCACGAAAACACAGAATATTTTGAATACTTTTTCGGTGTTCACATAAGTACTGTTATATACATATGGTAAAATTTTGGAATAATTACATTAATTTTTCTACAAAATATAGGACTTTAAATATTTCGTAAAATTCTTGTTTTTATATCTATAATGTTTGATAAAAATGGCAGCTTTGTGTTGACTGAAATATACTCACATATATTACTTAACAATATCAAAATATTAGAAAAATCCCAAGTCTCAATTTTTTTTTTTATAGCTGTTTAAAGTTGAAATTTCAGTAAAATCAATATTTAAAGTATTATTTGTATGGATAATGGATTCTTTTTATTATATTTCAATATTTTATAATAATGTTTAATATAATTGACAAAATCTATTTAAAAATTTAGAAAATTCTACTGAAGTTTAAATACATAATATTATTTAACTCAGTTCCAATTAATTGTTAATTATTACATTTACGATTTTTTTATAGCTGTTTAAAATATAAAAAAGAAGAGCTGATAATCCTGCCGCAGTGATACAGGTGTGAAAATTTTAATTAGAATTAGAATACAATGATAAACCATTGCATTCGAAAAAAGTATTTTGAGCGAAGTTCTGTCAGATATGGGCATTTAAGTGACAATGGATTTAATGAGCATTTTGCATTTATATTGAACTTAAATGAGACTTTAAAATTGTATAGGGTGTTCTGTGTTCATTTATGTACTATACGTACGATAAAACTTTGCGTTTTAAATATTTAATAAAAAAATGCAAAATTTTAATCAATATTGACATTATGTGACTGAATTTCGCTCAGAATCGTTTTTTCGAATTCAATGGTTTATCGTTGCATTCAAATTCTAATTAAAATTAAACACTACGATTTGCACCCTGTATCCCTGCGGTATTAGCTCTTCTTTTTTATTATTTAGTGTGGTAAAAAACAAAATTGAACTCGATCTTCCCAATATACGATTTGTTATACGAATTCTTACGCGCTACCGTCATGTAACACAATATAATATAATAATTTTATATATATTTAATCGCTATATTTTTATATTAATACATCGTTTATTATAATAATCGTAAAATCACTCTGGAACGTCATTACCAAGACTATTATTTTTATGATATTATTGTACACGTTTTATTGTATCGAATGCGTTGTATTATATTATATACTTTATGCGTACGACAAAACAGCGACTAAAACGCCCTTGATTATAAAGTACACACGACAATTTACACCGTATTGTATAGTCGAAGACCCACGGGTAGTCATATAATATTACGTCTTCGTCGGCCGACTTATAAAATAATTTACAAAAGGAAATACGCGTTATCGATTAATCATTCGAAATCACGTTTCACGTATCGCTCTTGCGTCGCGTTTGTGAGATAAATTCAATCTTTTAATCTGTATACTTAATAATAATAATGATAATAATAATAATAATAATAATAATGATAATTTCTTACGTATATAATATTAGAATGTATATTGATTAATAATATTCAAGTCATTAATCGGACGTAAATTCTTGTATTTTTTTTTTTTTTTTTTATCGGTATAATATTATATAAGATTTTTCAGCTAGTCTCGACTGGATTTTTATGTGTACGGTTAAAGGAGTAATTTTTTTTTCTAGTTAATTTTGACCGCTATTTTGCAGAAATGTTATTTCGTTCGTGCCGTATATCCCGTTGTTTTTTTTCCCCGTCTCGTGCGATCGCAACGGATTTAGAATCGCATTTTTCATAAAGGTTCGCGCGCCATCACTATAGACGACCGCAGATCTAAAGCCTGAGCTTTTCGCGTTAATAACAATAGACAATATCTTTCGTCTCGCACTCTGTATATATAATATATATATATATACGCCTTTTGATAGTCTCGCGCTGATAACAGTCGGACGTTGATTAATAAGGTCAAATGCGCCACTATACCACGGTTGTCAGTCAAACCGGACAGTTTTCCACTGCTTATAACCGTTGTGCGTTGAACAAAAGAGAGAAGATCTCCTTTGGCCCGGATGCCTTTGCCGTTACCATCATATAACGAGAGCGGACAAGCAATTTAAAAGACAAACGGTCGTTTGGCCCAAGTCCACGGATGGTCGATCGGCGAATTACACGGTGAGGGCATGCTGCAGAGGGACGAGCGGAAACAGAAAGAGAGAGAGAGAGAGAGAGGCGGCGATTATATTATACGGCGAGAACGAAAAACCGACAGAGAAGAAACGCTAGTATTTATAGAGAAATAGTATCGGGTTAAAAGCTTTTTCTCTCCGTCCACAAAATACACCGAACGTATACGACCGGTTAATTTAAAACTTTCAATACACTTTTGTATACGTTTCGGGCCAACTCGCGTGCTCTATACATTTTCAGCGATTTAAATGGAAATGTAACGACAACGATGTAATACCCGATATACGACTAGATCGGTCGTCGTATCGAAAATCAAATAGAAAAACACGATTCGTTTCCAGAACGATAATAAATAGGTACGGTTGACTTTAAATACTGTCGAGTCGATAAATATATAGAACCATCCGGCAATACTACGTTTAAACGTCACATATATATGGCTGGTTTTGGCACAATTTATTCTGCAGAGCCGCGAAATTAAATTTATATCGACGAAATTCGGATTTATATACGAAAACCGACGACCGACGGAAGTTATCGTTTAAATTTAAACTTTAAAGAGACTGTATAATATATAAACATAATATTATCATTATGTAATGGAGTGTGATATGTAATTTCATAATAAACTCTGAAATTAATCACGACGTACCTATATTAAAATTTGTATTTTCTATTTTTAAAATTAATTTTTTTAAAAAACGTTACGGTTCGACGTTATTAAAAATATTGTACGCGTGTCAAAAAGTCAAAAAGAAATTAATGCGTATATACTTTAAGAAAATTACAACGTTTTACTTCAAACAGCTATAAAAAAAATCCTAAATGTACACAAATTAATTGGGACTGAGTTAAGTAAAATGTATTTAAGCTTCAATAAAGTTATTAAAATTTTTAAAAAATTGTTGTAATTCTATTTAATATTATTGTAAAATATTGAATCATAAATAAGAAGAATCCATAAAAATACTTTAAATATTGATTTTACTAAAATTTCAACTTTAAACAGCTATAAAAAAAAATTGAGACTTGGGATTTTCTAATATTTTGATATCATGTTAAGTAATATGTGAGTATATTTCAGTAAAATTTTCAGCTCTTAGAACACAAAACTGCCAATTTTATCAAATATTATTATATACGAGTACATAAATACGAGAATTTTACGAAATATTCAAAGTCTTATATTTTGTAGAAAAATTAACGTAACGGTTCCAAAATTTTACCACATATATATAGTTCATATGTGAACACCCCAAAAATTTTTCAAGTCTCTAACTTTCAAATTGCTTAATTATCGTGAAATATTGAAATCAAATTCATGGAAATTTCAGTTTTCCTGAAAAATGCTGTTTTTTAATTTTTTGTCGTTTTTTCTATCGCATAGGATCAATTTTGAGAAATTCGAAAAATGACCTAAATAAAGTACCAACTACATCCACTTTTCAACCGGAAACATATGCTGTTCGTGAAAATCGTAGCATTATTTCGGGTAGTAAAAGTGTCTTCAGACATAAAAAGAGAAAAAATTAAAAAGACACATTATCATTGTAAAACCAATACATTTTTCGCTTCGCTCAGAATCTAAAACAAAATATATAACATTCAATATAACAACATTGGTATTGGTTATAAATATAATATCGACCAATACTTATGAATTTATGAGCTTATACTTAATACTATGTAGTAATACTACGATATGGTATATGGATTAGCAAAATAATTTATATTATTCGTTTATTATAATTCAAAATTGGTTTTGAAAAAAAAAATGTATTTTATACGTGTACAATGGTTATTGTTTCCACGATTGGAAATACTACTAATAATAATACTTTGTATTTACCGAAGAAGTAATAAATATTAAAATTATATCATAAATGTTTGTTACAGGATTTGTTGTATAGACACGATAACGATGAAATATAATATTTAAACGTATTATATTTTTTTTTATTCCAGCTAAATTACAATATAGATTGCATAAAAAAATATAATAAATATCGATATTAATATTTATTTTGTTCTTACTTTCTTTCGAGGTTCATCCAATTTAAAAAAAAAAAAAAAAAACGCTATAAATATCTAATGTTAATTTAAAAAATAATAATAAAAATATGATTTAGTAAAAAAAAAAAAGGGTGTAATTGCGATAAATATAAAGTCAGGCGTGCCGCGAAGTTGTGGAATATTTTAAATTTCACTAGTATTTTATCGTAATACGATTAAGTTATTTCGGAGAAAATTCGGACATAAAAACAAATGGACTATAAGAATGTGCGTTTAGAGTTAAAACATTTTAAAGAAATGTTCTTGAAAACAATTTCACATAACTTTAAAACACATTTTTATCTGTTTATATTTATTATATTATTATAACAGTATACAATTAGAATAATTATTTTACAAAATTGTAAAAAAATTTAAATTATTTAAAATATCCAATTTCTTTTTTTATTTATAATATTTTTCATGATAATTTCATATCGGTTTTGTTTAAACACCGAAGTTAACTTTTCATAAAAAACAACACGTTTCTGCGTCCATATATCTGTTTAATTCATTATTATTTTACGGATAATAATTTTTCATTGGTAATTGCGTTCAACTTTCGATATTTCAAAGACTTCCTACATTTGTGATCGGATTAATATTTTTGAATCAGAAAATTTCTGGAAATTCTATATATTATAATAGTACTCCGAAGATATAAATACTCTTTATCAGTGGATGTTATCAAAAATGTAATTTTTATTGTAATAAAGGAATTCATAAAACTATAAAAGTTTAACAATCATTGTATTACGAATATTAATCGTTATAATGTTTAATTAAATAAATTGTAATATTATTTTTAAAAATGAAATGATTTTATTTCATAAACAGGAAAGACACGAATGACCAAGAGAAATACACATTGTGTGCGGTCATCGTGTAACAGTCCCCTAGATCGAGTTACCGCATATGCACTCAAAGAGGAATCCATTATTTTCGTTTTTCGGAGGGACAAAAAACTGTGTTAGTTAATGTGAAGGGAATGGGAAAAGGTGACTGTAGTCCCATTTTGAAGAAATATCCGTATTTTTTTATATTTTTATTATTTACATTTCCAAAGGTCTGGCGCACACGACGCTTTTAATTTCGGATACGAATGTTTACTAAAGACGAACGGTCGGCGGTGGCCCAGAGGGCACCCTACCACCTACCGGGTTACCGGTATCGCGACAACAGTTAGAGGCGAGTTGGGGAAGTGTAGGACGCACAAAAGAACCACCCTGCGTACCCAGCCGTCCACCACTCACCGGGTGTACAATATTTGTTCCTGTGTGTGCCGAGAGCCGACGAAGAGAGTGGAAACAGAGCGAAAACGCGCCCAAAAACGATATTATGTTTAAACGATTTACGTCAAACATATTACATTATATTACAGGGTGTTTCGAAAATTATGTTCCAAACAATGTTAGTTAAAAACTAGGAAACTCGTAAAATTTAGTAACACACGAATATTCGATCATCCTGTATACTTCTGTTTCCATGTAGCTGCAGTAAAAAGAGCGTATAGTAGCAGTAGTAAAATGTACTATATAGAATAGACGAAGGATGAATAATCCGAGAAAACCTTATTTCGACACCCTGCGGGCAATCATTGGCGGCGTTTGCCGTGTTTCTTTCTTCTCTTTATATAGAAACGCATCTGCAGCCGTAGCGATAAATACTGTCCGCTAATTTCTATCACTATATGACTTCTGGTTTGTAAAGAGTATTAACACTGGCCTTAGGGCGATATTGTAACAAACCAAAAAATAAAAAAAAAATATATATTTTATTACATTCTGTTCTACTACAATTTCATTTGAAGTACTTTATTAAATACGAGTATATTTATCATGAGCTATTTTCACAAAACTCAATAAAATGTCGATACTTTTGCGCGTGTAAAATCATAATTGACACGTGGAAATAAGTCCCAATTATGTCGTTATGGTTTATTTTGTCGGTGTAATGTAAACGTTTTTAATAGCACTTAGTCGAATCGTATAAACTGGAAGTTTAATTAATGAAATATAGTATAGAAATCCGCGTGATCCGAGAAGAATCACAAAATTATACACCCGGATAACACGATTTCCAATCGTTCCTCTTTCAACCTCCTCTAACCAGAATTTTGTTTTGGTACTGGACTGAATTATATTTTAAAACGCGTAAGACAACATTACATTTCTATACATTTCCGCTATATTAAAAAATAAAGTACATCGTGATTATATAGTGAACAAATTACTGTAATAATATCATATTATACTGGCGTGTGTGTGTGTGAGAGTGCCAAAATTTAAAGTCATTACTGTGTCTTTCTTCGTGAAATATACATTTAATAATATAATATAATGATGATGACGTACGTAAACTGAATATATGAGATGCATTATTCATGACCATCATTACTGCGGGGGTCTATTATAATGAATAAATTAATATTGTGTATTTTTATTTACCGTATCATAAAATATCACGCGACTAAATTATATTTTTTTTATATGGTCATTACTCATTAACAACAAGTCGAGACACTTTAATATATTATCAATAATTAAATATTTGTATACGTTTACTTATTTATTATATATTAGGTATTTAGGTATAGACGTATGATAAAAAAATTCGAGTAGGTGTGTTAACAATTGAAATATGGATTGTTTTTATATTTGAAAATTTTTTATTTTTGGAAAATTTGAATAATTTTAAAACATTATTACGGTTAATTGTAAGTATATTATTTCTATTTTTTATCATTTACACTATATATTATATAGAGAAAAATATTTTTTTAATATTTTATAACCAATTAACATCGTAGATGCAACACTGTAATATATCACCAAGTAGGTGTATGTGCCTTATTATTTATTAATAATACGACAATCGGGTTAATGCGATTCGTATAAATACGTTTTACTTAAAATCGTTTGAATAATTTAAACAACCATCTGTTTTCGATCATTTATTAAACATTGAGAATACCTGGTTTTACACTGTTGCAATGCTTATATTATAAACTATATCAATGCAATTTCGTACACCTACCGATTGCGATTAACAGTCAAAACCGTCTGGGAAACGTATATTCATCTGCACTATAATATAGTAATAGTTGTTCGAATTTTCAAAAAAAAAAAAGCATTTCTAAGGAATTTCATTTTCTTTTATAAAACGTTAAAGTTTTATATTATTAATTTTTTTTTTTTTAAATCGTCAAATTCAAAATGACTAGACTTTGTAACACGATATATATACGATAAACTGCTTCTAGAAAAATGTTTAACGATACTCTACGTGTGTGTCAAATAACGAAAACTTTCGAGTTTTAATTTAGACTCCTGCCCACTACACCTTCGGTATATTATAGACTTATAGTAAATTGCAGATAACAGATTTTATCTCGTTTGACGCCATTTTTGAAATAACAAAAATGTCGAGCTGTTATTTATAATATTGCACGTTGAATTATAATTTGTATTTTGTACGTTAAATATAGAACAATACACGTTTAATTTAAACAAACGGTTTAGATCCGATGTACACAAAATTGAATATCATAAAAATAATTATTTTAAATATTTCCATTAAAAATAAATAATTATTATAAATCGATTAGGTGTCATTGTAGGATGTCAAATCGTAATAATATTGTAATTTATTTTAATTAAAAACAAAATGTATTTTTTAATTAAATCCGAGTATACTCTGCAGACGTCAAGGAGATACGAGTTTGAACGAAAAAAAAAAACTAAATCATTCACAAGATATATGCACTATACAGCTAGATATTATTATTTTATGGAACAGAATTAAAATATTATATTACAAAATACGATATAAATATAAATAATTATATGAATAAAATTAAATACGATTTGTTAATATTTTATCTTATCAAAGAAACTTGACTTTGGTAATTGAGGAAAATTAATAACTTTATCAAACACGTTCCTAAGGTACCATCATAAAACAGAAATATAACATAGTAGTATAACATACATAAAATGTCATGCTAGGCTCGTGGAGCCAGGCTAACGAGGGGTCCCGAAAATTAGAAGTCGTTTGATATAATTTGTACACGTATATAGTACGTATATTTTAATGAGTAGTAAGTCCCGAGATATATACCGGTGATAATAGTAAATATATAATAGAAGGAAGTGGTTATAATATGACATTTACTGTTCGGGTTGCGACAGCTAGTAAAACGTAAATCATACTTGGACTATTTTAAACTCTACAATATAATCTGTGACGGTTTATAACCAGTAACCACAATCATAGTTGTATAAATATTACTGGGTATTTAGAATAATATAACAACTGTGTATTGTGTAGATAAAACCTAACCTAACTTGTCATATAACAAATGTGAATGGACAATACTGGAAAGTATAATATACAATTAATTGTATTTAATAAAAATAAAATCTATTTTTATCTATAGAATAATTATAAATATTCTAAATTTTTTTTTTTAAGTAATACATGAAAATAGACGAAAGTACTTATAATTTATAGGTTATAAAATATTTTCATGTTAATATGTTAGGAAACTATAACTTTTCAATCGGTATATACTCGTATATGAATATTGAATATTTTATATTGTATAGACGATCGTGATTCGATCTCTATTTAATTTTTTTTCTATTACGTATGATATTTATATTCCAATATATTTTTTTCATAAAAAAATGTGTCCATTGGAACGCATTTTATTTATTCATATCACACATTTGGCGTATATTATTTTTTATTGTTTTTATAGCTCGAAAATTTAATTTTCCATTACGATTAAAAAATCAAATGTATAAATTAGTCCGTTTTATCGTATCATTGTCGTTTCTTTCTATAATTTTTTTTTTTATGTTTTTTATAGATTCGGTGTCACGCGTAATAGGCAGACAGTTATATGTAAAATGTTCGAACATACACGCGATTATCAATTAAGCTTATTATAATATTATAAAATGGCGACGAAATAACCGAACAATAGACGATTAATTTAAACGGGACGGTTAAAAAAAGAAGAAAAAAATTTACATTAAATTATTAGAATACGAGTTATATTATATGTAATTAGTATTTTTTTTTGATAAATTTTTTTTTACATTTTTTAAAATTTTTAATCCGTTTTGATTTTAAGTTGTCTATATATTATATACGCTTTTCTTTGTTAGTAAATGTAAACATAAGTATAATATTATTTATCGTTAAGAAACTAAAACAATTTACGTATAATCACATACGACGCAATAATTGATTTTAGTGATTATACATTCACTAATTACGTTTAAAAATCATATTTAATTACAGATTTGGTATTATGTTTATAATAATTTAATCGCACGAGAAAACACAAAATAATAATTATTATTAATAATAGAACGTTAGAACATCGTATATATTTATGTATAGAAATTAACAGTGTCAATCATAATATAATGAAAGACTATTAAATATTCAAATAAATTTGAAAATTCAAGAAATTTCCATAATTTTTAATAATTTCAAAAAATTTCAAAATTCGAAAAATTTAAAAATTCAAATAAATTTAAAATTCAAAAAATTTAAAAATTCAAAAAAATTTTAAATTCAAAATATTTCAAAATTCAAATAAATTTAAAAATTCAAAAAATTTCCAAAATTTTTTTATTCATTATTATTATTTTTTTTTTTTAATGAAATTCAATTCATAAATCATTATACAAATTTTATTTAAAAATAATATTTTTTTTTTTTTTTTGACGAATTAATTAAAACTATCGATTTAGTGGAACAACGGGTCACATTATATTATATCCTATGAAAATAGGAAGAATTCAACGAGACATTATACCTATCGAGTGAAATAATATTATAACGAATATTATCGTTATTTTTTTCATCCGAAGAAGCGAACCGAAATAACAGTGGAAATTATATTATAATAAATTCTTTTACAATTTTTTATACAGTCGTATATTATAAAATTCGAGCAAAAGTAAGCAGGACACGCGTTCGTCAGGATCAAGGAAATCGAACGCCGAAACGACTTCAACGACTGTTTCACCGCGCACCGTCAGAGGTCGTTGCGCGTCGTTCGCGCGTCGACCCCGTCCGCGTCCGTCGACGGTCCAGTTCACCACGCGAGACCCGTTGTTTATGACGCGCATCATCCCCGTTCGAGAGTCGTATCGTTTACGCGATCGCGATTTATTATCGTTATTTTTTAATTTTTAATTTTTTAAATTTTCTTCGTAATAAAAACTAATATAGAATAATTATTTGTTTTAGCGTAACGCTCGGAGAGTGCGTAGTTTGCGATGCGGTTAAACGCCATTTTATTCGACTCGGACCTTCGAGGCCAGTGTGACTGAACGAGTATTTTTTTAAATTTTTTTTTGCAGATTTTTCGATTTTTCATCCACGTTTTTTTCTTTCCGCGTTCGACCGTTCTAAATCGAATATTCGTGCGAACATGAAGGCGTCCGGCGTGTTATGCTCATTGTTGATAATGGCCCTGGGCCCCGGGGTCCGGGGCGACGATCTGAACGATCTGACCGACAACGTCAGGTGTCCTTGGCTGTGTTCCTGCGATCAGTTTTCGGCCGACTGTTCCAGAAAAGGTCTGGACGAAGTGCCCAGGAATCTACCCTCCGACATCGAAAGATTGTAAGTGACGTCGTATAATTAATAATAATAATAATAATAATAATAATAATAATAATAATAATAATAATAATAATAATAATAATAATAATAATAATAATAATAATAATAATATTATACTGGACTTAAATATATAAATCTGTACGTATGTATAAAAATAACCAAATTGAAATCCGAGCGCACGTTCTAATCCTAAAGGGTTACGAGATAGATTTGTGACAAACCCCTAGACAAATCCTTTTGTCTTCGGTCGAACGTTGACCCTGCATACCCTCCTCGTTAATTCCGAACAGAACTGGTTTTTCATTTCAATAACAACTGCAGGCCACGCATCAATCTCACACGTCCGTTTTCCACCCCTTTTTTAAATTGTTTTTGTGGTTTGTCTTTTCCATATATTACACAATTACGTTTATTATAGTATTCTAATAGGCGTATATAAAATGTAATTGTGTACGTGTAAGAAATGATAGTGATTTATTTAGTTTGATTTATTATATATAAAAAAAAAAGTATTTTGTGAGGTAAAAAAAAAAAAATAAAAAATAATAATTGTACTTTAAAATGGGGTACAATAATTTATTTTTTAATGTCACAATGACACGGCTTTACCATATATAGGTACAAGTATTATTTTATTATTTTCTTTATCACGATCGTCGCGCTCTTATAAAAGATAACTCATAGATATACTCGTAGATGCGAATTGTACGCTGGGAACTCTAGAAAAAAAGAACACAGTCATCGTGTAATCATAACACCTACATAATATTATGGGTACGATACGCGAATAAAAAATAATTTATAGAACAAAACAATGATAACAGTTCGTTTTATAATTTCGTTTCTGACATTGAAAATTAATAAAATTAAAAACGCGCGTTATTATTAAAGTAATAAATTCGTAATAGATAATATTATGATAATATTGTTGATCCGTCGGTGTGTCGTCATCTCTCGTGGGTTCTATATGTATAAAGTGAAAAGAGAAAACTGTTAGGAAAATAACTATTTTAATTCGTGTAAAATATTCGTCTTGATTCGACTTGTCGTTTTTCTTTGAAATTATTATAATAAAACACGCGCGTAACCCGTAAAAGAGGATGACACACGCGGAACGAAACGAGAATGCAGTGGACCAATTAAATAAAAAATCGGGGAAAACTCTTTTTTTAAAACGACTTAAATCGTACGATTTCATTCTTGAAAGACTAAAAAAAGAAAATTATTATTATTCAAATGTACGATTCGATCTGAGGGTTCAAATATTAGTCGCGTCGTCGTGTTAATCGTCGTTAGGCGTGCTTGCTATAAAATATATTACGCTGTTATCAAAATACTTTTTAAGTGCGTTTAATAGCTCACTGCTCACCTCCAATTATTTAGGTACATATACGTATTAAATTCAACCGTCTATTAATGGTTAAAAAGCGAGTTCTTTTGGGTTTCGACCGCGGTATATAAGCAGCTAGTACTCGTGCGTTGAAAATTATAGACTGGACAAGAGCCAATACGTTCGGGTGTTATGATTGATATGACAAGAAGCCCTTTTCTTTTGGCACGAGGTCGGAAGACCGTTTTTTTTTCTTAAAAAAACGTACGTACAGCCCCGTATATATAAGAGATTTGTTTTTTACGATATAATATACGTCATCGTATATATATTATAATAATATCACCAGAATAGAACGATTAAAAAAGTCCTATTATAAGATAAAAAAAAAAACACGTCGGTCGTGAGTGGATTCGGCCGTTAGCGGACGACTTACAGCTGTCGGTTAAAAACAAAATAATATTATAATTATAATATATACGTATATATCACCGTGCGGAATACGAAACGAGTAATATTATAACGTGTCAGAGAGATTGTATATATTATGTTTTTTTTTTTTTTTTTGATAATAGTAAATTTTTATACCCCCTTTGGTCGTGACCACTTCTTATCTGGGACGCTTGTCGTCATGTCCTTCGGTACGCGCGCGCGTACGTATCTGATGATAACATCTAACCGCGAGTAAATTTACGAGTATATAATTCCTCTCTTACACGCGTAGAATTTTATATTTATATAATAATATTGTGTGTAGTTTTCAATAGAGGCGTATCATTTTTATTTAAAAAAAAAAAAACAACTACCTAGTCATAAAACTCATCGTATAAAAAAATCATCTCTATAGGGTAAATGTCTTGTATTTTTTTTTTATATTCGCTAAAAAACTTGTTAGTTTATATTATGCGAAAAACGGATATGGTTCGCGTTGGTCATCGGTTCCATTATAATATTTTTGTATACGGTCGTCGGGAATATCGCGTAGAAATATATTTTTCTGTGATATAATACGAAGTGCGTTGGACCGAAATGCGAATTTTACAAGAGAAAACGTACTCGGAGAATATTTTTTTTACCTGTATTATAATGCGTGGTATTTTGAAAAATCGTCCGGTTAAAATATAATATTAAACCTATATTTTAAACATCCGTTTTGTGATTTTTATTTATATCGTTTATATGAAGAATTCAGAGCAAAACAAACAATTACTGTGATTTTAATTTTAAATAAATATCTATATTTTTTTTTTTTTATTTATTTAAGTCTTCGACGTAGTACAATTTTTCATAAATGATGTACCTACCTATATTACGAGTATATACCTGAATACGAAATTTCTAAAAATCGCATTACGATTTAAATTCACATATTTCATAACAACACGTCTTGACGTTCACCTAACATAACAATAACGAATACTTTAATTATAAATTTTTTTTCTCAAAAATATAAAATTATATACAAATAAGTGTGTTTTTGTTATTATATAATTTCCTATAATGTGGTGACAAATCGCGAACTTTTAATTTAATACGACTTATAATAAATTTTATTAGCCATTAAACTATTATATAGTAATTAGAACTATTTACCTACAATATACTAATTTATGAATTTTATGCAAATATACGTGTATTATAATATATATATATACTTATAAAAATTTGTACGCGTGTGTGTGTATTAATAATAAATGGTAAAAATACATTTTTAATTTTTTTCCTCAACTCATAATAACTCAATTTAAAAACGCATACTTAACCCTTCAATTTTCTCATACAACATACAAGTATTACATTAATTATATACATCTATGATATATAGTTTTATATTTTCGTGTGAATTTTAACACGTTCCACCCCACTCTTTCGTTTGCCATTTATACATTCAAATTAACGTGTTCGCACACCGGGGGTAATTGTAACGATATGCCTTTGATAAAATCATAACGTTGTCCCCAATGTATATATGTATATGTGTGTATATAATATTTATGCACAGATTGCATTTAAGATAACGTGTATGCGTAGGTATATACGGTATCATCAATGATTTACATCACAAACAACACTTGGTTCATATACCGTGTTTATATTACAGTTCACGATGATAGAAAAATATACGCTCACTGGAATATTTAACGTTTAAATGGAAATAACAACTATATTATAAAATTTATATTAAAAAAAGAAAAATCCACTGTAGAATTTTTATAAGTATCCAGCATACTAATTTATTATTTAATTTAAAATCCGTTATCTAATAGCCAATACAAATCATAATCTGCAGTTAATCACACTGCAGTATAGTACACCGACTAAAATATTTACTAAAATTCATTATATTTTTACGAATTTTTTTATTTTAATTAAATTATAATAATATAATTTAAACATTAATAACACATAATATACGTTATATTATACTTTGTCGTGAATTTGTTAACATTTATGTTATTATATGTTAACGAACTTTCGAACATAATAAAAATGTATTATTCAGAATAAAAACAATTCTATAAGACGAATTACTAAGAAATACTTTTTAAAATACAGATAAATATTATATGACAGATAATTGACCTTTTGGCATTATATGTTTTATGAGTTTCGGCAACCGACAGGAATTTTAAAACTGAAATTCTTAAGAAGAAATTAAATAAATAAAATATTGTTTTAGTGAACTATCTCTTATTTACATATAATATTTAATTCTTAATTAAATATTTAATTTTATAATATATTATCTTTGGTTTATTAACCTATTCGAATTTAAAAATTACTCGATATGATATTATGAGTTGCTTTGTATTTTAATGAATTATTATTAAACAGATACCTGTTTAAATCGAATAGGTTAATAAACCAAATTATTAACCTATTCGAATTTAAAAATTACTCGATATGATATTATGAGTTGCTTTGTATTTTAATGAATTATTATTAAACAGATACCTAGGTACTTTAAATTACCTGAAGAATATCTTATCATAATAATTCGAGCGTTTCGAATATAAAAGTGAATTTTTTAAATATTTGTGCCAAGCATTTTTTTTTTTTTTTTTAACTAGCTTTTTTCTTCTCATCGACAGCGTTATTATGTGTAACGATATTATATTATTATAATGTAGGTATGTGTTCGGGCATAATATTATGAACATAAATATTTGGTTGGTATCCTTTTGAAACACTTAATCGTGCGTTTATGGTAATCACGAATTTCGGTTAGGTCGAGGGGCTTTCAGGTATATTATTACGAAATATGCTGAGGGATAAATGAACGGAACCGTGGACGTCTGAGGACGCATTAATATACGGACGGTCCACCGAATTGTGTTTATTGTGCGTGGAGCGTTTTACGGTCCGTACGTGATGATGTGGACATCGGGATGCTTAGGGTAATCTGGGTGTCCGTGATACGATGAATGTATAAAAAAAAATACATACTCACTGGATAACTATAAGACCCGGCTTAAGCTTCTGTGTAATAATTATTATCAAAAAAAAAAAAAAAAAAAGCGATAAAACAGTATAAATGTCTGTAAATTAAATTTAATCGCGTTCGGCTCAGCCCGTCATATTTTATTATATACGCGCGTATGACAAAACATTAATTTCTAAGATTAGTAACTGATTATTATCGTTTATATATGGGCCAGTGAAATTATAATATATAATATCGATACGCAATGTTAATATTACAATATATAACAGTTTAAAAGTTAAAATGATCACGTGGAGTAAAACAAACTTTATAATAATACGATTTATTCGGTTTGTTTACGTGTAAAGCGTAATATTTTTTGGGTGAATTAGAGACACCACTATACCAAACCAGTATAAATTCACATTATCTATAATTTATTTTAATTTTCTTAAAACTTGCGATATTCAAGGATTATTATTATTTTTTTTCTTAGCCTTATTCCGGGCCATTTAGACCCTCGCCGCTTCCACTATGCCTCTCTATCCAATGCTCTTGTTTCTCCGTCCCTGATTCCTAGTAGTTTCAGATCTTCTTTGACACGGTATCGCTCCACCGCTGCCTTGGTCGTCCTGTCGGTCTTTTTCGATCTGGCTTCCACATTGTGACCCAGTTTATTAATTTATCCTTCTCTCTCCATACATGCCCTGCCCAGCTAAGTCTTCGGCTTTTTAGAACACCTATACTATGTCCATTTTATTAAACAGTTCTTTTAATTCTGCGTTCGTTCTTCTTTCGTATTCATTGTTTTCCGTATTCTTTTTTGGACCGAAGATTCTCCTTAATATTTTCCTCTCAAAAATCATTAGCTTCTTTTCGTCAGTCTTTGTCGACGCTCACGCCCCACATGCATATAAGTAGGTCTGTCAACAGGTTCAAGGATTATAAACGTGTGAATTACGTAGACCGCTAAACGTATATCAAACTGATAATTAATTCGGAAAAAACTATAAATATTCTAATTGTTGGTAATATTCGACCAAACTTTTTACCCTCATACGTATATACAGACAACAACTGTCGTACCTACCGTTTAGCACCCTTAATATAATTTTTTTTTTTTTTTTTTTAGAAAAAAAACAAGTACTTAGAAAAGGTAGCGATGTTAGAAACAAAGGGTGAACCCATATACTCGTATGTGTATGTGCGTACTGCTCTTTGAATCGGGCGCATTGCTTTCATTGTTTCCCGATCCCCCACGCGACCTTTGTGTGTAGGTTATGCATATTTTCCCAACTGAAAAAAACAAATAAAATAAATGGCGTACAAATGGAAATGCAAACGAGGGCAATATATTCCCAGAGGTCATAATGTGTGCTTTTCATTCGATTTATATACCGTTATAATACGGTATATGGCGCAAGTATAAATAATAAAAATAAAGTGTAAATATATACACATAATAGGAATAACATATATATACGTATATATGTATACATAGTGTCTCAAATCAATTGTTTAGCCTTGAGATAATTTTAATTTAATCTCCTACGGTGTGTTCGAGTTTATTATACTCTATAATAGTGGCTATAGTCGATATAGTAACACTAGTATAGACTCATAGTAAATAATATAGCGAGTAAATATTGAAAAACCGTAAATATCGTACTACAAAATCAAACTATAGATATAAGATATCCTTATCATGTACATTTTAATACGTATATAAGATTAGTAAACCTATTGTCGTTAGAAATCTATATAATAATAACAGTCGGATTGATGAATAACGCTATACCGATTTATTCGAATATCGCAAACGTAATTTTATATATAGAGAAAAATGTTTTCGAGATTATTTGAATTCGAAAGAGTTAGGGTACCTATACGTTTATATATATACGGTCGGTCTGATAATAATGCCGAACGAATCGCAAGTCCTAATCCGTCTCCATTTCAATGGCAAACAATATGAGAGAAGGATCGTGACAATCGAAGTATATATAACCGTATACAGCAGGCTTTCCTCTGGGTGGTCTGTACATGTATTTTGTTCGGAATTTCTTCGGATCGCGTTGAATATTTTTTTTTTCGATATTGCGGAAACACGTATTTTTTTATTTAAATTTTTTTTTTATAACCCCGCTACCAGAAAAAAAAAAATAAAATAAAATACCGTCTGAAGAAATACGTATTAATACGTGGAACGTTTCGACCCCCTTCTGCGCCTAAATTTATGGACCTCCTCCGCGTACTTTTAAATAATTGATGTATTCATACTAATATTATCTAATACGATTACAATAATACGTTAAAAAAATCAAAAAAAAAATCTTATTATTATTTTATGTATAATAATCAACCCTTGCCTATTACGTTAAAATAATCACTTTTTATCGGTTATACAAAAAAAAGCCACTCGTCTCCAAAACTAATTTAAAATGCAAATAATATTACGATATTTGTATAATAAATCGTTTATATATTCTGAATTTTATTATCCATTACATAAGATTATTTTATTATTTATTAATTTTCGTACTATCATAATATTATGATGTAAAAAAATAAGAAAAATTTAAATAATTTACGTGTAATTCGATTTAAATTGATATTAAATTTCCACAACCGTATTGCATTAAATACAATCCGTTCGATAATATTTTAGTTAATTCTACTGGCCGACGCGGAAAAGAGTTTTATCGTTTTCGCGGTGACACGAGTGTATATTAGGCGTATTTTATTGTTTAAGCCCACACACACATAGACATATATTATATTCCAGACTCTGAAGTCTCGCTGTTTTCTTCGTTTCCATAATATTATATTTTTAGGCTTTATTCGACGACGTTAAATGACGTTTAAGTTGTATTTCGATGATGGTTAAATTTTATTTTTGTCGCTAAAAATTGCTTTTTCGTCGACTTATAACCGTCAAACGACTGGTATTCATCATATAGTTAACATTCGAAGAGATGAAAAATTATTATATAGATAATAATAATATTATAAACGGTTTATGCCTGCGATTCGCTTTAAATCTGTTTTGACCGTCCACACACACACATACGTAATATATATTAAGTCCATTAACACAAATATTTTGATAACCACCTGTCAGGTGCACACGCGAGATGCGGACGCGTCCAATATGATGTCGACGGACCAAACACGCGAGTGGTTTTCTTCTCGACGAGACGCGGGGATGATTGATGATACCGTCTTACGTGTTGTTTGTATAATACGGCGTGTATACACACAGAAGACCATCGCGAGAATGTAGTAATTAATTTTTGACCCTAAGAATAGAAGTCGTACTCGACGACGTGTCTTGCGTCCGTATCGTTTTGTATACGTTTCTTATTTCCAAAAACGTAATGTAGACATTATAATTTATAATATGTATTGTATCGTATATATTACACTCGTATACGCGTTTTTCTATATACGGACGTTCGTGACGTTTTCAACGTTAATTTCTTCATTATATTATTATTATTTACAAATTTATCGTAAACCGAAACGATAATAATAGTGATTATATACGTTTATTCGAGAAAAAAAACAAATTCTAATTCATATGTTATTTAAAAATCGAAACGATTTCGAAAAAAAACCCCTTTTACTATACCGCGGTATATTATCATAATTCGTTAATACATACCATAAACGCGCAAAAACAATCAAAGAGGTTAGGCGTACTTAAAATATTTTTAAATGTTTAATAACGTCGTAGTTTTAGCGTTATATAGTCTATAATATAATATTATGCTCGAATCGTCCGAGGGAATAATATATTACACAAGGCCACTTGCATCACAACGGATAATATATAAAAAGCTTTTGTAGTATATTTCTTCGTCGACCGCCTCGGCCAGTATTTAAAACGAAACACATATACATACAAATTATGATTATTATTATTATTATATATTCAGTCACGAGGTTTATTGACGTTCCAGATGAGGATGTTATTCATTCACAGCTCTGCACGCTCATTTTTTCTTTTCTTTTTTTTTTTTTTTTTAAGTGGTCGGATTACGAACGACACCGCGACCGTCGTAATGGGTACATTTATTATACCGTTTACACTTTAAATATACACAGTGTAATATAGATAATAGTAGGTATGTCTTTTGATGTATAGTTTAATTTCGTAGAGAACGCGTTTAATTTTTATACGAAAATTAAAAGCCAATTGTCGAAATAAATAAATAAATTTAATCGGTGAAAAATATCAATTATACCTACGTTGACTCGGCGTGTTATTGAAATTAATACTATTGACTGGATAACGCGTAATGTTATATTATACAAACGAATATATGAACAAAATATCGATATTTAATCCCTTTATATTATCATAATTATTATTATATGACGTCGTCGTATTATAATATTTCGAGCAGATGGAAAAATATTTCGTAGGAAAACGACCGAAATTTTAATTCGTTGTGACCCATCGAATAAAGAACGTGTCGGATATCACACACTGTCACGAGCTTATATCGAATATCGGATTAAATAATAATAATATCGTGCCTATGAATATATCGTATATAATATAATGTACACGCTAAAGTTTGACTTGTATAACTACAATAATATAATAATAACATAATCGGATTATTATGTGTTGTACGCCGACAAGACGTTAAAACGAGCACATGGATTATGTGCATAGACCTAGCGTAGGAAATATCGTTGTATACGCGTTTATTATAATAACTCGTATGTACGATATTATATTATATTGTATAGTAACGAAACCAGTAAATATTTTTCCACTATATCGCACAATATTCAAATGAGAAGTCAATATTTCCTCCACAATATGAGCCTATATCCTCCTCTCGCGTTGGATATGTATACAAAATGAAAACCGTAATGAACCATGGTAACCGATACATGAGAGGTATATAGAAAATATAATATAGAACGTGGTATAGATATTAATATATATATATACGAGTATAATGTACCTATACAGCGTACGGATACCGTATAGGTACGAGCGGTGAAAGAAATACCCGCATAATAATTATATTATAGAAATATTTTCATCGATGTTTTTTTCGTCGTAAAAAAAAAAACAAACAAAAAAAATATATTGTTATTCAATCACAATAATTATGAGTCGTTCGTTAATTATTATTAATTAGTATTCACAATGCAAATTGACTAAAATTTGTATTCCGAGTACAAACATTTTTTTTTTTTTTTTTTTTTTTTTAATGAAATTAAAATATTTTATATGATAAAAAAAAAAAATAATTATTTTTCAATTAAACATCGTTGTTTATTAATCAATATATTATATCGTATATTTATTATCGAGGTAATTCGCAATTATTGAGGTCTGCCTTATTTCGTATTGAAATAATAATTAATTTTTTATACGATTATAACTGTTAAAAAATCATATATCGTATATAATATGTTAAAAAGACCTGTCTTTAATGTTATTATATAAAAAAAAAAAAAAAAATTAAATATATTATTTAAGTATAAAATTTAAGTATACCTATACTTAAAATTATAATAATTTATGTATTAGTTATTACCGTGTGTATTTTTAGATTTCTGAATGAGAAATACTCAAAAACGAATCACTGTTTTAGTTACATGTATATTTTTTCAGGTACATTTTATCTAACCTAAATTAACATCACGTGTGTATAGTATTAATTATTAAAATAATTAAACGTGGTAGTAAAATAACGACACGCGTGCGTTCTTATATTGTATAATTGATATAGTAAATTAGATTAAAATCTTTTTTTTTCTCCGCCCGAACTATAAAATATAAAAGTTTATTTTATTCGAATTAAAAAAAAAAAAAAAAAAAAAAGAAACCGTGTAGATTTTATTGACAATATACACAGTAGAATATTGTAATAAACAGTGCATAAAAGTGTGAGTAATGCCGGTATAGCCTAGACATAGACGTATAAAAAAATATAGTCGTATAGCTTTGAACGATTTAATAAAAGAATTCGAAATACCAATTTTATACGAGTAAAGGAACCCATAATAATAATAATAATAATAATAATAATATATTATATGCACGTGCTATATGAAAAAAATAATAATATCATTTAGCAAATGGCATATTTTTCTACGCGGTTATATATATATATTATAATTGAAAATATATAACCTTTCTACGGGTTATAAACACGTTTACGGGTAACCTATAAGAATTTATTTTATTATACCGCGTTTACAGTGAGATTTTCAAAAAAGCGCAATATTATTTTTACGTTTTTGTATTTTGTCTACCACAAGCCACAACCCAACAATTATAAATTTATAATTATTAAAAAATCGATTATTGTCGTTCGTTTCGAATGTTTACTTATTTACATAAATGTAGAAAATAATTGAAATGTGGGCGATTAAATTTTAATATTCCGTTTTTTAAATATTTAGTAACGTTGGATTTAATTTTTTCAAAAATAATATATAAAATTGAATTATTTTGATTCGATAATAAAATTATTATTCTTATTTTGATAAACTTTTGCATTTTTTATTTCACTCTCGACAAAAGGATATTAAATTAAAAATTTGCATGTTAATTATTATTTCAAACGTTAAAATATCAAAAATTAATAATACGTCATATTTATACTTACCTTATAGCCGTATAGGTGTACTAAATTTTATATATAATATTGATAAAATAACGATTGTCGCGTGTAGAACAGCGGTTCTCAACCTGTGGTACGCGAAGAAAACCTCCCTTTATATATAAGAATAAAAATTTGTTTCCACTTACAAAACCAAAAAGATCGCACTCATTTTTGGCTGGAACTGAAACAGGGATATTCCGCGTTGTCCACTACGGTTTCTAATCTCTTGTGTCGACTTAATTGTGCGAAAATACGTTTTTCCACTTGTTGTACACAAGAAATAAATATATAGAAATAGTGATTTAAGAGTTAAAATTGCCAATATAGTTCAGCCAGATATTGACGTCATTGTCCGTTCAAAACGGATCCCCCCAATCGTCTAGTCGAAGTACGGAGTAACCTAACTACATAATAATTATAATAATAATTATAATAATAATTATAATAATAATTATAATAATAATTATAATAATAATTATAATAATAATTATAATAATTGTACCTACACAGGTCAGGAGTGGCACGTACAAATTTTCAAACCGTGTGTGCAGGTGTTACGCGAATACAAAAAGGTTGAGAACCACCGCTGCAGGACTAGAAAGAAGAAATTAATTCGAATCTCCCTTACGATTTACGAACGTCTTAGAGTTTTATTATCGAATTTTCGCGCACAGTTCGATATATTATTACCTACCTAATATTATACGCAGAGTTATTATAAAATATTCAGACATACATTGACCATATAATATGCTGTAATGACGTTATAATAGCGTATTGTGTATAATATTATGGTTTAAAATTTTCATCGTAGAAATTCGTGAAAATTAATTTGTATTATCATTGATATCGCCCTCGTTTCAATTATTATTAACGAACTAGCACCGAAAACGTATTTCATTATTATTATTATTATTATTATTATTATTATTATTATTATTATTATTATTATTATTATTATTATTATTATTATTATTAT
>JAIUCT010010400.1:0-23714 GCA_021307375.1 Tetraneura akinire | reverse complement strand
TAATAATAATAATAATAATAATAATAATAATAATAATAATAATAATAATAATAATAATAATAATAATAATAATAATACGTACGTGTGTTAGCTTAAAACGTCCTACATCACAATGACAAAAGTCGACCCTCGTGTAATTTTTAAAACCGTACATATACCCAAATATTGGACTGAAAGAGCAGCTGGTGTGATAAAGTTTCGGTTTCGACCGAATAATAATAATATATATACGTGGATGTTTCGAGTTTTAGATTCTGAGCGAAACGAAGAATGTATTGGTTCTACAATGATGTGTGTCCTTTTTTTTGTATTTATTTTTTTTTTTTTTTTTTTGTTTTTATGTCTTTTACTACCCGAAATAATGCTCCGATTTTCACGAATATAGCATATGTTTCTGTTTGGAATTTCTCGAAATAGACCCTATGCGATAGAAAAAACGACGAAAAAACGGCATTTTTCACGAAAACTGAAATTTCGACGAACTCGATTTCAGTTTTTCACGAAAACACAGAATATTTTGAATACTTTTTCGGTGTTCACATAAGTACTGTTATATACATATGGTAAAATTTTGGAATAATTACATTAATTTTTCTACAAAATATAGGACTTTAAATATTTCGTAAAATTCTTGTTTTTATATCTATAATGTTTGATAAAAATGGCAGCTTTGTGTTGACTGAAATATACTCACATATATTACTTAACAATATCAAAATATTAGAAAAATCCCAAGTCTCAATTTTTTTTTTTATAGCTGTTTAAAGTTGAAATTTCAGTAAAATCAATATTTAAAGTATTATTTGTATGGATAATGGATTCTTTTTATTATATTTCAATATTTTATAATAATGTTTAATATAATTGACAAAATCTATTTAAAAATTTAGAAAATTCTACTGAAGTTTAAATACATAATATTATTTAACTCAGTTCCAATTAATTGTTAATTATTACATTTACGATTTTTTTATAGCTGTTTAAAATATAAAAAAGAAGAGCTGATAATCCTGCCGCAGTGATACAGGTGTGAAAATTTTAATTAGAATTAGAATACAATGATAAACCATTGCATTCGAAAAAAGTATTTTGAGCGAAGTTCTGTCAGATATGGGCATTTAAGTGACAATGGATTTAATGAGCATTTTGCATTTATATTGAACTTAAATGAGACTTTAAAATTGTATAGGGTGTTCTGTGTTCATTTATGTACTATACGTACGATAAAACTTTGCGTTTTAAATATTTAATAAAAAAATGCAAAATTTTAATCAATATTGACATTATGTGACTGAATTTCGCTCAGAATCGTTTTTTCGAATTCAATGGTTTATCGTTGCATTCAAATTCTAATTAAAATTAAACACTACGATTTGCACCCTGTATCCCTGCGGTATTAGCTCTTCTTTTTTATTATTTAGTGTGGTAAAAAACAAAATTGAACTCGATCTTCCCAATATACGATTTGTTATACGAATTCTTACGCGCTACCGTCATGTAACACAATATAATATAATAATTTTATATATATTTAATCGCTATATTTTTATATTAATACATCGTTTATTATAATAATCGTAAAATCACTCTGGAACGTCATTACCAAGACTATTATTTTTATGATATTATTGTACACGTTTTATTGTATCGAATGCGTTGTATTATATTATATACTTTATGCGTACGACAAAACAGCGACTAAAACGCCCTTGATTATAAAGTACACACGACAATTTACACCGTATTGTATAGTCGAAGACCCACGGGTAGTCATATAATATTACGTCTTCGTCGGCCGACTTATAAAATAATTTACAAAAGGAAATACGCGTTATCGATTAATCATTCGAAATCACGTTTCACGTATCGCTCTTGCGTCGCGTTTGTGAGATAAATTCAATCTTTTAATCTGTATACTTAATAATAATAATGATAATAATAATAATAATAATAATAATGATAATTTCTTACGTATATAATATTAGAATGTATATTGATTAATAATATTCAAGTCATTAATCGGACGTAAATTCTTGTATTTTTTTTTTTTTTTTTTATCGGTATAATATTATATAAGATTTTTCAGCTAGTCTCGACTGGATTTTTATGTGTACGGTTAAAGGAGTAATTTTTTTTTCTAGTTAATTTTGACCGCTATTTTGCAGAAATGTTATTTCGTTCGTGCCGTATATCCCGTTGTTTTTTTTCCCCGTCTCGTGCGATCGCAACGGATTTAGAATCGCATTTTTCATAAAGGTTCGCGCGCCATCACTATAGACGACCGCAGATCTAAAGCCTGAGCTTTTCGCGTTAATAACAATAGACAATATCTTTCGTCTCGCACTCTGTATATATAATATATATATATATACGCCTTTTGATAGTCTCGCGCTGATAACAGTCGGACGTTGATTAATAAGGTCAAATGCGCCACTATACCACGGTTGTCAGTCAAACCGGACAGTTTTCCACTGCTTATAACCGTTGTGCGTTGAACAAAAGAGAGAAGATCTCCTTTGGCCCGGATGCCTTTGCCGTTACCATCATATAACGAGAGCGGACAAGCAATTTAAAAGACAAACGGTCGTTTGGCCCAAGTCCACGGATGGTCGATCGGCGAATTACACGGTGAGGGCATGCTGCAGAGGGACGAGCGGAAACAGAAAGAGAGAGAGAGAGAGAGAGAGGCGGCGATTATATTATACGGCGAGAACGAAAAACCGACAGAGAAGAAACGCTAGTATTTATAGAGAAATAGTATCGGGTTAAAAGCTTTTTCTCTCCGTCCACAAAATACACCGAACGTATACGACCGGTTAATTTAAAACTTTCAATACACTTTTGTATACGTTTCGGGCCAACTCGCGTGCTCTATACATTTTCAGCGATTTAAATGGAAATGTAACGACAACGATGTAATACCCGATATACGACTAGATCGGTCGTCGTATCGAAAATCAAATAGAAAAACACGATTCGTTTCCAGAACGATAATAAATAGGTACGGTTGACTTTAAATACTGTCGAGTCGATAAATATATAGAACCATCCGGCAATACTACGTTTAAACGTCACATATATATGGCTGGTTTTGGCACAATTTATTCTGCAGAGCCGCGAAATTAAATTTATATCGACGAAATTCGGATTTATATACGAAAACCGACGACCGACGGAAGTTATCGTTTAAATTTAAACTTTAAAGAGACTGTATAATATATAAACATAATATTATCATTATGTAATGGAGTGTGATATGTAATTTCATAATAAACTCTGAAATTAATCACGACGTACCTATATTAAAATTTGTATTTTCTATTTTTAAAATTAATTTTTTTAAAAAACGTTACGGTTCGACGTTATTAAAAATATTGTACGCGTGTCAAAAAGTCAAAAAGAAATTAATGCGTATATACTTTAAGAAAATTACAACGTTTTACTTCAAACAGCTATAAAAAAAATCCTAAATGTACACAAATTAATTGGGACTGAGTTAAGTAAAATGTATTTAAGCTTCAATAAAGTTATTAAAATTTTTAAAAAATTGTTGTAATTCTATTTAATATTATTGTAAAATATTGAATCATAAATAAGAAGAATCCATAAAAATACTTTAAATATTGATTTTACTAAAATTTCAACTTTAAACAGCTATAAAAAAAAATTGAGACTTGGGATTTTCTAATATTTTGATATCATGTTAAGTAATATGTGAGTATATTTCAGTAAAATTTTCAGCTCTTAGAACACAAAACTGCCAATTTTATCAAATATTATTATATACGAGTACATAAATACGAGAATTTTACGAAATATTCAAAGTCTTATATTTTGTAGAAAAATTAACGTAACGGTTCCAAAATTTTACCACATATATATAGTTCATATGTGAACACCCCAAAAATTTTTCAAGTCTCTAACTTTCAAATTGCTTAATTATCGTGAAATATTGAAATCAAATTCATGGAAATTTCAGTTTTCCTGAAAAATGCTGTTTTTTAATTTTTTGTCGTTTTTTCTATCGCATAGGATCAATTTTGAGAAATTCGAAAAATGACCTAAATAAAGTACCAACTACATCCACTTTTCAACCGGAAACATATGCTGTTCGTGAAAATCGTAGCATTATTTCGGGTAGTAAAAGTGTCTTCAGACATAAAAAGAGAAAAAATTAAAAAGACACATTATCATTGTAAAACCAATACATTTTTCGCTTCGCTCAGAATCTAAAACAAAATATATAACATTCAATATAACAACATTGGTATTGGTTATAAATATAATATCGACCAATACTTATGAATTTATGAGCTTATACTTAATACTATGTAGTAATACTACGATATGGTATATGGATTAGCAAAATAATTTATATTATTCGTTTATTATAATTCAAAATTGGTTTTGAAAAAAAAAATGTATTTTATACGTGTACAATGGTTATTGTTTCCACGATTGGAAATACTACTAATAATAATACTTTGTATTTACCGAAGAAGTAATAAATATTAAAATTATATCATAAATGTTTGTTACAGGATTTGTTGTATAGACACGATAACGATGAAATATAATATTTAAACGTATTATATTTTTTTTTATTCCAGCTAAATTACAATATAGATTGCATAAAAAAATATAATAAATATCGATATTAATATTTATTTTGTTCTTACTTTCTTTCGAGGTTCATCCAATTTAAAAAAAAAAAAAAAAACGCTATAAATATCTAATGTTAATTTAAAAAATAATAATAAAAATATGATTTAGTAAAAAAAAAAAAGGGTGTAATTGCGATAAATATAAAGTCAGGCGTGCCGCGAAGTTGTGGAATATTTTAAATTTCACTAGTATTTTATCGTAATACGATTAAGTTATTTCGGAGAAAATTCGGACATAAAAACAAATGGACTATAAGAATGTGCGTTTAGAGTTAAAACATTTTAAAGAAATGTTCTTGAAAACAATTTCACATAACTTTAAAACACATTTTTATCTGTTTATATTTATTATATTATTATAACAGTATACAATTAGAATAATTATTTTACAAAATTGTAAAAAAATTTAAATTATTTAAAATATCCAATTTCTTTTTTTATTTATAATATTTTTCATGATAATTTCATATCGGTTTTGTTTAAACACCGAAGTTAACTTTTCATAAAAAACAACACGTTTCTGCGTCCATATATCTGTTTAATTCATTATTATTTTACGGATAATAATTTTTCATTGGTAATTGCGTTCAACTTTCGATATTTCAAAGACTTCCTACATTTGTGATCGGATTAATATTTTTGAATCAGAAAATTTCTGGAAATTCTATATATTATAATAGTACTCCGAAGATATAAATACTCTTTATCAGTGGATGTTATCAAAAATGTAATTTTTATTGTAATAAAGGAATTCATAAAACTATAAAAGTTTAACAATCATTGTATTACGAATATTAATCGTTATAATGTTTAATTAAATAAATTGTAATATTATTTTTAAAAATGAAATGATTTTATTTCATAAACAGGAAAGACACGAATGACCAAGAGAAATACACATTGTGTGCGGTCATCGTGTAACAGTCCCCTAGATCGAGTTACCGCATATGCACTCAAAGAGGAATCCATTATTTTCGTTTTTCGGAGGGACAAAAAACTGTGTTAGTTAATGTGAAGGGAATGGGAAAAGGTGACTGTAGTCCCATTTTGAAGAAATATCCGTATTTTTTTATATTTTTATTATTTACATTTCCAAAGGTCTGGCGCACACGACGCTTTTAATTTCGGATACGAATGTTTACTAAAGACGAACGGTCGGCGGTGGCCCAGAGGGCACCCTACCACCTACCGGGTTACCGGTATCGCGACAACAGTTAGAGGCGAGTTGGGGAAGTGTAGGACGCACAAAAGAACCACCCTGCGTACCCAGCCGTCCACCACTCACCGGGTGTACAATATTTGTTCCTGTGTGTGCCGAGAGCCGACGAAGAGAGTGGAAACAGAGCGAAAACGCGCCCAAAAACGATATTATGTTTAAACGATTTACGTCAAACATATTACATTATATTACAGGGTGTTTCGAAAATTATGTTCCAAACAATGTTAGTTAAAAACTAGGAAACTCGTAAAATTTAGTAACACACGAATATTCGATCATCCTGTATACTTCTGTTTCCATGTAGCTGCAGTAAAAAGAGCGTATAGTAGCAGTAGTAAAATGTACTATATAGAATAGACGAAGGATGAATAATCCGAGAAAACCTTATTTCGACACCCTGCGGGCAATCATTGGCGGCGTTTGCCGTGTTTCTTTCTTCTCTTTATATAGAAACGCATCTGCAGCCGTAGCGATAAATACTGTCCGCTAATTTCTATCACTATATGACTTCTGGTTTGTAAAGAGTATTAACACTGGCCTTAGGGCGATATTGTAACAAACCAAAAAATAAAAAAAAAATATATATTTTATTACATTCTGTTCTACTACAATTTCATTTGAAGTACTTTATTAAATACGAGTATATTTATCATGAGCTATTTTCACAAAACTCAATAAAATGTCGATACTTTTGCGCGTGTAAAATCATAATTGACACGTGGAAATAAGTCCCAATTATGTCGTTATGGTTTATTTTGTCGGTGTAATGTAAACGTTTTTAATAGCACTTAGTCGAATCGTATAAACTGGAAGTTTAATTAAT
Organism: Tetraneura akinire; assembly: GCA_021307375.1. Lineage (NCBI taxonomy): Eukaryota > Metazoa > Arthropoda > Insecta > Hemiptera > Aphididae > Tetraneura > Tetraneura akinire. Next base: position 17,008 of record JAIUCT010010400.1, on the reverse strand, counting down.
GAAATATAGTATAGAAATCCGCGTGATCCGAGAAGAATCACAAAATTATACACCCGGATAACACGATTTCCAATCGTTCCTCTTTCAACCTCCTCTAACCAGAATTTTGTTTTGGTACTGGACTGAATTATATTTTAAAACGCGTAAGACAACATTACATTTCTATACATTTCCGCTATATTAAAAAATAAAGTACATCGTGATTATATAGTGAACAAATTACTGTAATAATATCATATTATACTGGCGTGTGTGTGTGTGAGAGTGCCAAAATTTAAAGTCATTACTGTGTCTTTCTTCGTGAAATATACATTTAATAATATAATATAATGATGATGACGTACGTAAACTGAATATATGAGATGCATTATTCATGACCATCATTACTGCGGGGGTCTATTATAATGAATAAATTAATATTGTGTATTTTTATTTACCGTATCATAAAATATCACGCGACTAAATTATATTTTTTTTATATGGTCATTACTCATTAACAACAAGTCGAGACACTTTAATATATTATCAATAATTAAATATTTGTATACGTTTACTTATTTATTATATATTAGGTATTTAGGTATAGACGTATGATAAAAAAATTCGAGTAGGTGTGTTAACAATTGAAATATGGATTGTTTTTATATTTGAAAATTTTTTATTTTTGGAAAATTTGAATAATTTTAAAACATTATTACGGTTAATTGTAAGTATATTATTTCTATTTTTTATCATTTACACTATATATTATATAGAGAAAAATATTTTTTTAATATTTTATAACCAATTAACATCGTAGATGCAACACTGTAATATATCACCAAGTAGGTGTATGTGCCTTATTATTTATTAATAATACGACAATCGGGTTAATGCGATTCGTATAAATACGTTTTACTTAAAATCGTTTGAATAATTTAAACAACCATCTGTTTTCGATCATTTATTAAACATTGAGAATACCTGGTTTTACACTGTTGCAATGCTTATATTATAAACTATATCAATGCAATTTCGTACACCTACCGATTGCGATTAACAGTCAAAACCGTCTGGGAAACGTATATTCATCTGCACTATAATATAGTAATAGTTGTTCGAATTTTCAAAAAAAAAAAAGCATTTCTAAGGAATTTCATTTTCTTTTATAAAACGTTAAAGTTTTATATTATTAATTTTTTTTTTTTTAAATCGTCAAATTCAAAATGACTAGACTTTGTAACACGATATATATACGATAAACTGCTTCTAGAAAAATGTTTAACGATACTCTACGTGTGTGTCAAATAACGAAAACTTTCGAGTTTTAATTTAGACTCCTGCCCACTACACCTTCGGTATATTATAGACTTATAGTAAATTGCAGATAACAGATTTTATCTCGTTTGACGCCATTTTTGAAATAACAAAAATGTCGAGCTGTTATTTATAATATTGCACGTTGAATTATAATTTGTATTTTGTACGTTAAATATAGAACAATACACGTTTAATTTAAACAAACGGTTTAGATCCGATGTACACAAAATTGAATATCATAAAAATAATTATTTTAAATATTTCCATTAAAAATAAATAATTATTATAAATCGATTAGGTGTCATTGTAGGATGTCAAATCGTAATAATATTGTAATTTATTTTAATTAAAAACAAAATGTATTTTTTAATTAAATCCGAGTATACTCTGCAGACGTCAAGGAGATACGAGTTTGAACGAAAAAAAAAAACTAAATCATTCACAAGATATATGCACTATACAGCTAGATATTATTATTTTATGGAACAGAATTAAAATATTATATTACAAAATACGATATAAATATAAATAATTATATGAATAAAATTAAATACGATTTGTTAATATTTTATCTTATCAAAGAAACTTGACTTTGGTAATTGAGGAAAATTAATAACTTTATCAAACACGTTCCTAAGGTACCATCATAAAACAGAAATATAACATAGTAGTATAACATACATAAAATGTCATGCTAGGCTCGTGGAGCCAGGCTAACGAGGGGTCCCGAAAATTAGAAGTCGTTTGATATAATTTGTACACGTATATAGTACGTATATTTTAATGAGTAGTAAGTCCCGAGATATATACCGGTGATAATAGTAAATATATAATAGAAGGAAGTGGTTATAATATGACATTTACTGTTCGGGTTGCGACAGCTAGTAAAACGTAAATCATACTTGGACTATTTTAAACTCTACAATATAATCTGTGACGGTTTATAACCAGTAACCACAATCATAGTTGTATAAATATTACTGGGTATTTAGAATAATATAACAACTGTGTATTGTGTAGATAAAACCTAACCTAACTTGTCATATAACAAATGTGAATGGACAATACTGGAAAGTATAATATACAATTAATTGTATTTAATAAAAATAAAATCTATTTTTATCTATAGAATAATTATAAATATTCTAAATTTTTTTTTTTAAGTAATACATGAAAATAGACGAAAGTACTTATAATTTATAGGTTATAAAATATTTTCATGTTAATATGTTAGGAAACTATAACTTTTCAATCGGTATATACTCGTATATGAATATTGAATATTTTATATTGTATAGACGATCGTGATTCGATCTCTATTTAATTTTTTTTCTATTACGTATGATATTTATATTCCAATATATTTTTTTCATAAAAAAATGTGTCCATTGGAACGCATTTTATTTATTCATATCACACATTTGGCGTATATTATTTTTTATTGTTTTTATAGCTCGAAAATTTAATTTTCCATTACGATTAAAAAATCAAATGTATAAATTAGTCCGTTTTATCGTATCATTGTCGTTTCTTTCTATAATTTTTTTTTTTATGTTTTTTATAGATTCGGTGTCACGCGTAATAGGCAGACAGTTATATGTAAAATGTTCGAACATACACGCGATTATCAATTAAGCTTATTATAATATTATAAAATGGCGACGAAATAACCGAACAATAGACGATTAATTTAAACGGGACGGTTAAAAAAAGAAGAAAAAAATTTACATTAAATTATTAGAATACGAGTTATATTATATGTAATTAGTATTTTTTTTTGATAAATTTTTTTTTACATTTTTTAAAATTTTTAATCCGTTTTGATTTTAAGTTGTCTATATATTATATACGCTTTTCTTTGTTAGTAAATGTAAACATAAGTATAATATTATTTATCGTTAAGAAACTAAAACAATTTACGTATAATCACATACGACGCAATAATTGATTTTAGTGATTATACATTCACTAATTACGTTTAAAAATCATATTTAATTACAGATTTGGTATTATGTTTATAATAATTTAATCGCACGAGAAAACACAAAATAATAATTATTATTAATAATAGAACGTTAGAACATCGTATATATTTATGTATAGAAATTAACAGTGTCAATCATAATATAATGAAAGACTATTAAATATTCAAATAAATTTGAAAATTCAAGAAATTTCCATAATTTTTAATAATTTCAAAAAATTTCAAAATTCGAAAAATTTAAAAATTCAAATAAATTTAAAATTCAAAAAATTTAAAAATTCAAAAAAATTTTAAATTCAAAATATTTCAAAATTCAAATAAATTTAAAAATTCAAAAAATTTCCAAAATTTTTTTATTCATTATTATTATTTTTTTTTTTTAATGAAATTCAATTCATAAATCATTATACAAATTTTATTTAAAAATAATATTTTTTTTTTTTTTTTGACGAATTAATTAAAACTATCGATTTAGTGGAACAACGGGTCACATTATATTATATCCTATGAAAATAGGAAGAATTCAACGAGACATTATACCTATCGAGTGAAATAATATTATAACGAATATTATCGTTATTTTTTTCATCCGAAGAAGCGAACCGAAATAACAGTGGAAATTATATTATAATAAATTCTTTTACAATTTTTTATACAGTCGTATATTATAAAATTCGAGCAAAAGTAAGCAGGACACGCGTTCGTCAGGATCAAGGAAATCGAACGCCGAAACGACTTCAACGACTGTTTCACCGCGCACCGTCAGAGGTCGTTGCGCGTCGTTCGCGCGTCGACCCCGTCCGCGTCCGTCGACGGTCCAGTTCACCACGCGAGACCCGTTGTTTATGACGCGCATCATCCCCGTTCGAGAGTCGTATCGTTTACGCGATCGCGATTTATTATCGTTATTTTTTAATTTTTAATTTTTTAAATTTTCTTCGTAATAAAAACTAATATAGAATAATTATTTGTTTTAGCGTAACGCTCGGAGAGTGCGTAGTTTGCGATGCGGTTAAACGCCATTTTATTCGACTCGGACCTTCGAGGCCAGTGTGACTGAACGAGTATTTTTTTAAATTTTTTTTTGCAGATTTTTCGATTTTTCATCCACGTTTTTTTCTTTCCGCGTTCGACCGTTCTAAATCGAATATTCGTGCGAACATGAAGGCGTCCGGCGTGTTATGCTCATTGTTGATAATGGCCCTGGGCCCCGGGGTCCGGGGCGACGATCTGAACGATCTGACCGACAACGTCAGGTGTCCTTGGCTGTGTTCCTGCGATCAGTTTTCGGCCGACTGTTCCAGAAAAGGTCTGGACGAAGTGCCCAGGAATCTACCCTCCGACATCGAAAGATTGTAAGTGACGTCGTATAATTAATAATAATAATAATAATAATAATAATAATAATAATAATAATAATAATAATAATAATAATAATAATAATAATAATAATAATAATAATAATATTATACTGGACTTAAATATATAAATCTGTACGTATGTATAAAAATAACCAAATTGAAATCCGAGCGCACGTTCTAATCCTAAAGGGTTACGAGATAGATTTGTGACAAACCCCTAGACAAATCCTTTTGTCTTCGGTCGAACGTTGACCCTGCATACCCTCCTCGTTAATTCCGAACAGAACTGGTTTTTCATTTCAATAACAACTGCAGGCCACGCATCAATCTCACACGTCCGTTTTCCACCCCTTTTTTAAATTGTTTTTGTGGTTTGTCTTTTCCATATATTACACAATTACGTTTATTATAGTATTCTAATAGGCGTATATAAAATGTAATTGTGTACGTGTAAGAAATGATAGTGATTTATTTAGTTTGATTTATTATATATAAAAAAAAAAGTATTTTGTGAGGTAAAAAAAAAAAAATAAAAAATAATAATTGTACTTTAAAATGGGGTACAATAATTTATTTTTTAATGTCACAATGACACGGCTTTACCATATATAGGTACAAGTATTATTTTATTATTTTCTTTATCACGATCGTCGCGCTCTTATAAAAGATAACTCATAGATATACTCGTAGATGCGAATTGTACGCTGGGAACTCTAGAAAAAAAGAACACAGTCATCGTGTAATCATAACACCTACATAATATTATGGGTACGATACGCGAATAAAAAATAATTTATAGAACAAAACAATGATAACAGTTCGTTTTATAATTTCGTTTCTGACATTGAAAATTAATAAAATTAAAAACGCGCGTTATTATTAAAGTAATAAATTCGTAATAGATAATATTATGATAATATTGTTGATCCGTCGGTGTGTCGTCATCTCTCGTGGGTTCTATATGTATAAAGTGAAAAGAGAAAACTGTTAGGAAAATAACTATTTTAATTCGTGTAAAATATTCGTCTTGATTCGACTTGTCGTTTTTCTTTGAAATTATTATAATAAAACACGCGCGTAACCCGTAAAAGAGGATGACACACGCGGAACGAAACGAGAATGCAGTGGACCAATTAAATAAAAAATCGGGGAAAACTCTTTTTTTAAAACGACTTAAATCGTACGATTTCATTCTTGAAAGACTAAAAAAAGAAAATTATTATTATTCAAATGTACGATTCGATCTGAGGGTTCAAATATTAGTCGCGTCGTCGTGTTAATCGTCGTTAGGCGTGCTTGCTATAAAATATATTACGCTGTTATCAAAATACTTTTTAAGTGCGTTTAATAGCTCACTGCTCACCTCCAATTATTTAGGTACATATACGTATTAAATTCAACCGTCTATTAATGGTTAAAAAGCGAGTTCTTTTGGGTTTCGACCGCGGTATATAAGCAGCTAGTACTCGTGCGTTGAAAATTATAGACTGGACAAGAGCCAATACGTTCGGGTGTTATGATTGATATGACAAGAAGCCCTTTTCTTTTGGCACGAGGTCGGAAGACCGTTTTTTTTTCTTAAAAAAACGTACGTACAGCCCCGTATATATAAGAGATTTGTTTTTTACGATATAATATACGTCATCGTATATATATTATAATAATATCACCAGAATAGAACGATTAAAAAAGTCCTATTATAAGATAAAAAAAAAAACACGTCGGTCGTGAGTGGATTCGGCCGTTAGCGGACGACTTACAGCTGTCGGTTAAAAACAAAATAATATTATAATTATAATATATACGTATATATCACCGTGCGGAATACGAAACGAGTAATATTATAACGTGTCAGAGAGATTGTATATATTATGTTTTTTTTTTTTTTTTTGATAATAGTAAATTTTTATACCCCCTTTGGTCGTGACCACTTCTTATCTGGGACGCTTGTCGTCATGTCCTTCGGTACGCGCGCGCGTACGTATCTGATGATAACATCTAACCGCGAGTAAATTTACGAGTATATAATTCCTCTCTTACACGCGTAGAATTTTATATTTATATAATAATATTGTGTGTAGTTTTCAATAGAGGCGTATCATTTTTATTTAAAAAAAAAAAACAACTACCTAGTCATAAAACTCATCGTATAAAAAAATCATCTCTATAGGGTAAATGTCTTGTATTTTTTTTTTATATTCGCTAAAAAACTTGTTAGTTTATATTATGCGAAAAACGGATATGGTTCGCGTTGGTCATCGGTTCCATTATAATATTTTTGTATACGGTCGTCGGGAATATCGCGTAGAAATATATTTTTCTGTGATATAATACGAAGTGCGTTGGACCGAAATGCGAATTTTACAAGAGAAAACGTACTCGGAGAATATTTTTTTTACCTGTATTATAATGCGTGGTATTTTGAAAAATCGTCCGGTTAAAATATAATATTAAACCTATATTTTAAACATCCGTTTTGTGATTTTTATTTATATCGTTTATATGAAGAATTCAGAGCAAAACAAACAATTACTGTGATTTTAATTTTAAATAAATATCTATATTTTTTTTTTTTTATTTATTTAAGTCTTCGACGTAGTACAATTTTTCATAAATGATGTACCTACCTATATTACGAGTATATACCTGAATACGAAATTTCTAAAAATCGCATTACGATTTAAATTCACATATTTCATAACAACACGTCTTGACGTTCACCTAACATAACAATAACGAATACTTTAATTATAAATTTTTTTTCTCAAAAATATAAAATTATATACAAATAAGTGTGTTTTTGTTATTATATAATTTCCTATAATGTGGTGACAAATCGCGAACTTTTAATTTAATACGACTTATAATAAATTTTATTAGCCATTAAACTATTATATAGTAATTAGAACTATTTACCTACAATATACTAATTTATGAATTTTATGCAAATATACGTGTATTATAATATATATATATACTTATAAAAATTTGTACGCGTGTGTGTGTATTAATAATAAATGGTAAAAATACATTTTTAATTTTTTTCCTCAACTCATAATAACTCAATTTAAAAACGCATACTTAACCCTTCAATTTTCTCATACAACATACAAGTATTACATTAATTATATACATCTATGATATATAGTTTTATATTTTCGTGTGAATTTTAACACGTTCCACCCCACTCTTTCGTTTGCCATTTATACATTCAAATTAACGTGTTCGCACACCGGGGGTAATTGTAACGATATGCCTTTGATAAAATCATAACGTTGTCCCCAATGTATATATGTATATGTGTGTATATAATATTTATGCACAGATTGCATTTAAGATAACGTGTATGCGTAGGTATATACGGTATCATCAATGATTTACATCACAAACAACACTTGGTTCATATACCGTGTTTATATTACAGTTCACGATGATAGAAAAATATACGCTCACTGGAATATTTAACGTTTAAATGGAAATAACAACTATATTATAAAATTTATATTAAAAAAAGAAAAATCCACTGTAGAATTTTTATAAGTATCCAGCATACTAATTTATTATTTAATTTAAAATCCGTTATCTAATAGCCAATACAAATCATAATCTGCAGTTAATCACACTGCAGTATAGTACACCGACTAAAATATTTACTAAAATTCATTATATTTTTACGAATTTTTTTATTTTAATTAAATTATAATAATATAATTTAAACATTAATAACACATAATATACGTTATATTATACTTTGTCGTGAATTTGTTAACATTTATGTTATTATATGTTAACGAACTTTCGAACATAATAAAAATGTATTATTCAGAATAAAAACAATTCTATAAGACGAATTACTAAGAAATACTTTTTAAAATACAGATAAATATTATATGACAGATAATTGACCTTTTGGCATTATATGTTTTATGAGTTTCGGCAACCGACAGGAATTTTAAAACTGAAATTCTTAAGAAGAAATTAAATAAATAAAATATTGTTTTAGTGAACTATCTCTTATTTACATATAATATTTAATTCTTAATTAAATATTTAATTTTATAATATATTATCTTTGGTTTATTAACCTATTCGAATTTAAAAATTACTCGATATGATATTATGAGTTGCTTTGTATTTTAATGAATTATTATTAAACAGATACCTGTTTAAATCGAATAGGTTAATAAACCAAATTATTAACCTATTCGAATTTAAAAATTACTCGATATGATATTATGAGTTGCTTTGTATTTTAATGAATTATTATTAAACAGATACCTAGGTACTTTAAATTACCTGAAGAATATCTTATCATAATAATTCGAGCGTTTCGAATATAAAAGTGAATTTTTTAAATATTTGTGCCAAGCATTTTTTTTTTTTTTTTTAACTAGCTTTTTTCTTCTCATCGACAGCGTTATTATGTGTAACGATATTATATTATTATAATGTAGGTATGTGTTCGGGCATAATATTATGAACATAAATATTTGGTTGGTATCCTTTTGAAACACTTAATCGTGCGTTTATGGTAATCACGAATTTCGGTTAGGTCGAGGGGCTTTCAGGTATATTATTACGAAATATGCTGAGGGATAAATGAACGGAACCGTGGACGTCTGAGGACGCATTAATATACGGACGGTCCACCGAATTGTGTTTATTGTGCGTGGAGCGTTTTACGGTCCGTACGTGATGATGTGGACATCGGGATGCTTAGGGTAATCTGGGTGTCCGTGATACGATGAATGTATAAAAAAAAATACATACTCACTGGATAACTATAAGACCCGGCTTAAGCTTCTGTGTAATAATTATTATCAAAAAAAAAAAAAAAAAAAGCGATAAAACAGTATAAATGTCTGTAAATTAAATTTAATCGCGTTCGGCTCAGCCCGTCATATTTTATTATATACGCGCGTATGACAAAACATTAATTTCTAAGATTAGTAACTGATTATTATCGTTTATATATGGGCCAGTGAAATTATAATATATAATATCGATACGCAATGTTAATATTACAATATATAACAGTTTAAAAGTTAAAATGATCACGTGGAGTAAAACAAACTTTATAATAATACGATTTATTCGGTTTGTTTACGTGTAAAGCGTAATATTTTTTGGGTGAATTAGAGACACCACTATACCAAACCAGTATAAATTCACATTATCTATAATTTATTTTAATTTTCTTAAAACTTGCGATATTCAAGGATTATTATTATTTTTTTTCTTAGCCTTATTCCGGGCCATTTAGACCCTCGCCGCTTCCACTATGCCTCTCTATCCAATGCTCTTGTTTCTCCGTCCCTGATTCCTAGTAGTTTCAGATCTTCTTTGACACGGTATCGCTCCACCGCTGCCTTGGTCGTCCTGTCGGTCTTTTTCGATCTGGCTTCCACATTGTGACCCAGTTTATTAATTTATCCTTCTCTCTCCATACATGCCCTGCCCAGCTAAGTCTTCGGCTTTTTAGAACACCTATACTATGTCCATTTTATTAAACAGTTCTTTTAATTCTGCGTTCGTTCTTCTTTCGTATTCATTGTTTTCCGTATTCTTTTTTGGACCGAAGATTCTCCTTAATATTTTCCTCTCAAAAATCATTAGCTTCTTTTCGTCAGTCTTTGTCGACGCTCACGCCCCACATGCATATAAGTAGGTCTGTCAACAGGTTCAAGGATTATAAACGTGTGAATTACGTAGACCGCTAAACGTATATCAAACTGATAATTAATTCGGAAAAAACTATAAATATTCTAATTGTTGGTAATATTCGACCAAACTTTTTACCCTCATACGTATATACAGACAACAACTGTCGTACCTACCGTTTAGCACCCTTAATATAATTTTTTTTTTTTTTTTTTTAGAAAAAAAACAAGTACTTAGAAAAGGTAGCGATGTTAGAAACAAAGGGTGAACCCATATACTCGTATGTGTATGTGCGTACTGCTCTTTGAATCGGGCGCATTGCTTTCATTGTTTCCCGATCCCCCACGCGACCTTTGTGTGTAGGTTATGCATATTTTCCCAACTGAAAAAAACAAATAAAATAAATGGCGTACAAATGGAAATGCAAACGAGGGCAATATATTCCCAGAGGTCATAATGTGTGCTTTTCATTCGATTTATATACCGTTATAATACGGTATATGGCGCAAGTATAAATAATAAAAATAAAGTGTAAATATATACACATAATAGGAATAACATATATATACGTATATATGTATACATAGTGTCTCAAATCAATTGTTTAGCCTTGAGATAATTTTAATTTAATCTCCTACGGTGTGTTCGAGTTTATTATACTCTATAATAGTGGCTATAGTCGATATAGTAACACTAGTATAGACTCATAGTAAATAATATAGCGAGTAAATATTGAAAAACCGTAAATATCGTACTACAAAATCAAACTATAGATATAAGATATCCTTATCATGTACATTTTAATACGTATATAAGATTAGTAAACCTATTGTCGTTAGAAATCTATATAATAATAACAGTCGGATTGATGAATAACGCTATACCGATTTATTCGAATATCGCAAACGTAATTTTATATATAGAGAAAAATGTTTTCGAGATTATTTGAATTCGAAAGAGTTAGGGTACCTATACGTTTATATATATACGGTCGGTCTGATAATAATGCCGAACGAATCGCAAGTCCTAATCCGTCTCCATTTCAATGGCAAACAATATGAGAGAAGGATCGTGACAATCGAAGTATATATAACCGTATACAGCAGGCTTTCCTCTGGGTGGTCTGTACATGTATTTTGTTCGGAATTTCTTCGGATCGCGTTGAATATTTTTTTTTTCGATATTGCGGAAACACGTATTTTTTTATTTAAATTTTTTTTTTATAACCCCGCTACCAGAAAAAAAAAAATAAAATAAAATACCGTCTGAAGAAATACGTATTAATACGTGGAACGTTTCGACCCCCTTCTGCGCCTAAATTTATGGACCTCCTCCGCGTACTTTTAAATAATTGATGTATTCATACTAATATTATCTAATACGATTACAATAATACGTTAAAAAAATCAAAAAAAAAATCTTATTATTATTTTATGTATAATAATCAACCCTTGCCTATTACGTTAAAATAATCACTTTTTATCGGTTATACAAAAAAAAGCCACTCGTCTCCAAAACTAATTTAAAATGCAAATAATATTACGATATTTGTATAATAAATCGTTTATATATTCTGAATTTTATTATCCATTACATAAGATTATTTTATTATTTATTAATTTTCGTACTATCATAATATTATGATGTAAAAAAATAAGAAAAATTTAAATAATTTACGTGTAATTCGATTTAAATTGATATTAAATTTCCACAACCGTATTGCATTAAATACAATCCGTTCGATAATATTTTAGTTAATTCTACTGGCCGACGCGGAAAAGAGTTTTATCGTTTTCGCGGTGACACGAGTGTATATTAGGCGTATTTTATTGTTTAAGCCCACACACACATAGACATATATTATATTCCAGACTCTGAAGTCTCGCTGTTTTCTTCGTTTCCATAATATTATATTTTTAGGCTTTATTCGACGACGTTAAATGACGTTTAAGTTGTATTTCGATGATGGTTAAATTTTATTTTTGTCGCTAAAAATTGCTTTTTCGTCGACTTATAACCGTCAAACGACTGGTATTCATCATATAGTTAACATTCGAAGAGATGAAAAATTATTATATAGATAATAATAATATTATAAACGGTTTATGCCTGCGATTCGCTTTAAATCTGTTTTGACCGTCCACACACACACATACGTAATATATATTAAGTCCATTAACACAAATATTTTGATAACCACCTGTCAGGTGCACACGCGAGATGCGGACGCGTCCAATATGATGTCGACGGACCAAACACGCGAGTGGTTTTCTTCTCGACGAGACGCGGGGATGATTGATGATACCGTCTTACGTGTTGTTTGTATAATACGGCGTGTATACACACAGAAGACCATCGCGAGAATGTAGTAATTAATTTTTGACCCTAAGAATAGAAGTCGTACTCGACGACGTGTCTTGCGTCCGTATCGTTTTGTATACGTTTCTTATTTCCAAAAACGTAATGTAGACATTATAATTTATAATATGTATTGTATCGTATATATTACACTCGTATACGCGTTTTTCTATATACGGACGTTCGTGACGTTTTCAACGTTAATTTCTTCATTATATTATTATTATTTACAAATTTATCGTAAACCGAAACGATAATAATAGTGATTATATACGTTTATTCGAGAAAAAAAACAAATTCTAATTCATATGTTATTTAAAAATCGAAACGATTTCGAAAAAAAACCCCTTTTACTATACCGCGGTATATTATCATAATTCGTTAATACATACCATAAACGCGCAAAAACAATCAAAGAGGTTAGGCGTACTTAAAATATTTTTAAATGTTTAATAACGTCGTAGTTTTAGCGTTATATAGTCTATAATATAATATTATGCTCGAATCGTCCGAGGGAATAATATATTACACAAGGCCACTTGCATCACAACGGATAATATATAAAAAGCTTTTGTAGTATATTTCTTCGTCGACCGCCTCGGCCAGTATTTAAAACGAAACACATATACATACAAATTATGATTATTATTATTATTATATATTCAGTCACGAGGTTTATTGACGTTCCAGATGAGGATGTTATTCATTCACAGCTCTGCACGCTCATTTTTTCTTTTCTTTTTTTTTTTTTTTTTAAGTGGTCGGATTACGAACGACACCGCGACCGTCGTAATGGGTACATTTATTATACCGTTTACACTTTAAATATACACAGTGTAATATAGATAATAGTAGGTATGTCTTTTGATGTATAGTTTAATTTCGTAGAGAACGCGTTTAATTTTTATACGAAAATTAAAAGCCAATTGTCGAAATAAATAAATAAATTTAATCGGTGAAAAATATCAATTATACCTACGTTGACTCGGCGTGTTATTGAAATTAATACTATTGACTGGATAACGCGTAATGTTATATTATACAAACGAATATATGAACAAAATATCGATATTTAATCCCTTTATATTATCATAATTATTATTATATGACGTCGTCGTATTATAATATTTCGAGCAGATGGAAAAATATTTCGTAGGAAAACGACCGAAATTTTAATTCGTTGTGACCCATCGAATAAAGAACGTGTCGGATATCACACACTGTCACGAGCTTATATCGAATATCGGATTAAATAATAATAATATCGTGCCTATGAATATATCGTATATAATATAATGTACACGCTAAAGTTTGACTTGTATAACTACAATAATATAATAATAACATAATCGGATTATTATGTGTTGTACGCCGACAAGACGTTAAAACGAGCACATGGATTATGTGCATAGACCTAGCGTAGGAAATATCGTTGTATACGCGTTTATTATAATAACTCGTATGTACGATATTATATTATATTGTATAGTAACGAAACCAGTAAATATTTTTCCACTATATCGCACAATATTCAAATGAGAAGTCAATATTTCCTCCACAATATGAGCCTATATCCTCCTCTCGCGTTGGATATGTATACAAAATGAAAACCGTAATGAACCATGGTAACCGATACATGAGAGGTATATAGAAAATATAATATAGAACGTGGTATAGATATTAATATATATATATACGAGTATAATGTACCTATACAGCGTACGGATACCGTATAGGTACGAGCGGTGAAAGAAATACCCGCATAATAATTATATTATAGAAATATTTTCATCGATGTTTTTTTCGTCGTAAAAAAAAAAACAAACAAAAAAAATATATTGTTATTCAATCACAATAATTATGAGTCGTTCGTTAATTATTATTAATTAGTATTCACAATGCAAATTGACTAAAATTTGTATTCCGAGTACAAACATTTTTTTTTTTTTTTTTTTTTTTTTAATGAAATTAAAATATTTTATATGATAAAAAAAAAAAATAATTATTTTTCAATTAAACATCGTTGTTTATTAATCAATATATTATATCGTATATTTATTATCGAGGTAATTCGCAATTATTGAGGTCTGCCTTATTTCGTATTGAAATAATAATTAATTTTTTATACGATTATAACTGTTAAAAAATCATATATCGTATATAATATGTTAAAAAGACCTGTCTTTAATGTTATTATATAAAAAAAAAAAAAAAAATTAAATATATTATTTAAGTATAAAATTTAAGTATACCTATACTTAAAATTATAATAATTTATGTATTAGTTATTACCGTGTGTATTTTTAGATTTCTGAATGAGAAATACTCAAAAACGAATCACTGTTTTAGTTACATGTATATTTTTTCAGGTACATTTTATCTAACCTAAATTAACATCACGTGTGTATAGTATTAATTATTAAAATAATTAAACGTGGTAGTAAAATAACGACACGCGTGCGTTCTTATATTGTATAATTGATATAGTAAATTAGATTAAAATCTTTTTTTTTCTCCGCCCGAACTATAAAATATAAAAGTTTATTTTATTCGAATTAAAAAAAAAAAAAAAAAAAAAAGAAACCGTGTAGATTTTATTGACAATATACACAGTAGAATATTGTAATAAACAGTGCATAAAAGTGTGAGTAATGCCGGTATAGCCTAGACATAGACGTATAAAAAAATATAGTCGTATAGCTTTGAACGATTTAATAAAAGAATTCGAAATACCAATTTTATACGAGTAAAGGAACCCATAATAATAATAATAATAATAATAATAATATATTATATGCACGTGCTATATGAAAAAAATAATAATATCATTTAGCAAATGGCATATTTTTCTACGCGGTTATATATATATATTATAATTGAAAATATATAACCTTTCTACGGGTTATAAACACGTTTACGGGTAACCTATAAGAATTTATTTTATTATACCGCGTTTACAGTGAGATTTTCAAAAAAGCGCAATATTATTTTTACGTTTTTGTATTTTGTCTACCACAAGCCACAACCCAACAATTATAAATTTATAATTATTAAAAAATCGATTATTGTCGTTCGTTTCGAATGTTTACTTATTTACATAAATGTAGAAAATAATTGAAATGTGGGCGATTAAATTTTAATATTCCGTTTTTTAAATATTTAGTAACGTTGGATTTAATTTTTTCAAAAATAATATATAAAATTGAATTATTTTGATTCGATAATAAAATTATTATTCTTATTTTGATAAACTTTTGCATTTTTTATTTCACTCTCGACAAAAGGATATTAAATTAAAAATTTGCATGTTAATTATTATTTCAAACGTTAAAATATCAAAAATTAATAATACGTCATATTTATACTTACCTTATAGCCGTATAGGTGTACTAAATTTTATATATAATATTGATAAAATAACGATTGTCGCGTGTAGAACAGCGGTTCTCAACCTGTGGTACGCGAAGAAAACCTCCCTTTATATATAAGAATAAAAATTTGTTTCCACTTACAAAACCAAAAAGATCGCACTCATTTTTGGCTGGAACTGAAACAGGGATATTCCGCGTTGTCCACTACGGTTTCTAATCTCTTGTGTCGACTTAATTGTGCGAAAATACGTTTTTCCACTTGTTGTACACAAGAAATAAATATATAGAAATAGTGATTTAAGAGTTAAAATTGCCAATATAGTTCAGCCAGATATTGACGTCATTGTCCGTTCAAAACGGATCCCCCCAATCGTCTAGTCGAAGTACGGAGTAACCTAACTACATAATAATTATAATAATAATTATAATAATAATTATAATAATAATTATAATAATAATTATAATAATAATTATAATAATAATTATAATAATTGTACCTACACAGGTCAGGAGTGGCACGTACAAATTTTCAAACCGTGTGTGCAGGTGTTACGCGAATACAAAAAGGTTGAGAACCACCGCTGCAGGACTAGAAAGAAGAAATTAATTCGAATCTCCCTTACGATTTACGAACGTCTTAGAGTTTTATTATCGAATTTTCGCGCACAGTTCGATATATTATTACCTACCTAATATTATACGCAGAGTTATTATAAAATATTCAGACATACATTGACCATATAATATGCTGTAATGACGTTATAATAGCGTATTGTGTATAATATTATGGTTTAAAATTTTCATCGTAGAAATTCGTGAAAATTAATTTGTATTATCATTGATATCGCCCTCGTTTCAATTATTATTAACGAACTAGCACCGAAAACGTATTTCATTATTATTATTATTATTATTATTATTATTATTATTATTATTATTATTATTATTATTATTATTATTATTATTATTATTAT
>JAIUCT010010399.1:0-17530 GCA_021307375.1 Tetraneura akinire | reverse complement strand
TATTACAGATACGACGTGATTGTTTTTCGAGTTATTTATATTATATATAAACTCTAAGTCGTAACATGAATATTTCATCGGAGCTATTATTACACTCGTGTTATATTTTTCAATAGATTAATCTATTGTTTGCGAGTATAATATACAAAAATAGTTATAAAATGGAATATTATATACGAAGAGTTTTCGACTTTCGGTTGTAAAATCAAAAGCCATCAAAGTCTAAAAATCTTATCCGTCGTATATTTATACAGGGTACAACATTTTTATTGAGATTATATTTTTCGTGTATATAAACACCGTTTCCATGCGTATCGATAACTATTATAATATAATATCTATTGTGTGAAAACACTTCACGCAAAGTACGCACCCACGGACGCGTTATTATTTCGCGTATTTTTTAGTGTGAAAATCGTAAAAACTATAAAAAAAATTTCGCTTATCGTTCCGCCGTTATTTTTTAATATACGAACGTAAAAAATACTCGAAAAGTATATCAAAACGTTGAAATTTTTATAAATCTCACGGACGAATCAAAAATTTGAAAAATTGTTCTCGTATCTCGTGCGTTATTGAAGAAATATTATGTAATTTTAACGCGTGCATATGTATAAAATTTCGAGTCCAGTTTACTATACGTATAATAATATAATACAGGGATTCTCAAACTTTTATGAACACTGTACCCTTTTATACCAATAAATTTGTTTGGGTAACCCTTCTTAGTTACTTAACTAACATAATATATAATATTAATATATACGTATAAAAAAATTTAACAACTTACATATTATGTATATTGTATATATTTTAGATACGGTATCGTTTTAAGCTTGAAATTTGCAAATGTTACCTAGGATTTTAGACCTTTTTCCTCTGTTTTAATTTAAAGATTAGCCAGGCTCGTACCCCTTAAAAAATGTTGAGTGCCCTCAAGGGGTACGCGTATCACAGTTTGAGAATCCCTGATATAATATAATATTATAATTTATATTAATTTCGAAAGAACCTAATGTAATATTTTATTAAAAATGTAAAATTCAAAAAATGTTATTAAAATGTGTAAAAACGTCGACCACAACCCGATACGTGTTATCTCACAATCGTACAAATAATATTATTCATTTTACCTCGGACGAGAGAAATTATTTCTATTATTAGCTTAGCTACTGTGTACAGTTATACCGCGTTTATGACGGGATAATTACGAGGTAGGCGAATATTAATATTTTTACGACTCAAGCTTTCGTTATTCCTTTTTTTTTTTATTATTATTTTTACGAAATTCCACGTCGAATAACGTAGTGAGTAAAAAAAAAAAATTAAAATTAAAATAATGTTATAAATATTATTTCGTTATACCGATAAAACGGGTATTAACGAAACACATTTTTAAATTTAATTTTTAAATTCTAAATTGGACTTTTAAATTCTAAATTGGACTTTTAAATTCTAAATTTTAATTTTTGAAATTAAAATTCATTCGAGATAAGATTTAAAAAAAAAAAAATGTATAATTACGAATCATATTTTATAAATAATTCAATACAAAATATAATAGAAGAACGCGTATTATGCAATAAATATTATAATATTATATACTTAAGGTAACGAGATAAATACATAATATTATTCATCGCGTATTGTGTATAATATAATTATTATTCTCTAATGACTGTAATAAAACAATAAATGACGTAAATTTGTAGTATGTCGAGGACAACTCAGAACAAGAGTGAACGACCACCGAGTTTTATTGAAAAGTTAGCAAAAACGTAACGCCTTTTTTTACCAATGTAATCTGTATTTTTCTTATTTATATACGCGAATAAAATAAATTAAGTAGCAATAACATAAAAAATATTATCGGAATAGGCACAAAAACGTATACATAATAAATCGTAAAACTAATAATAATAATAATAATAATAAGGTCTGTCGACCGGTTCATAAATTTGTAATCTCGGCGATTCCATTCATTCCCAGCGTCATAATATTATTACTAAGAAATTTTAATAATTTTAAACAAACATAATGTATTAATAATAATAATTAATATGTACGAGTTCATCGTTCGTAAATCAAATTAACGTTGAAATAATTTTAACCTAATACATAACCATGTTAAGAAACATGTACACTTCAGTAAAATTTTCACACCTTGAAACCCAAAAATGAAGATTTAGGTACATTATAATATTATATACATAAAAACGAGAATTTTAGGAAATATTCAAAATTTTCTTAAATAATTAACGTAATCGTTCTATAATTGTATAGTACCTAATACCTATCACCTATGTGAGCGTCCAATAAAATTTTCAAGTCTCTGACTTCAAAATTGTCCGAGAAATAATGACATCGAATTCGTCGAAATTTCAGTTTTCGTTAAAAATACCGTTATTTCATCGACAATTTTGAGAAATTCGAAAAATGGTCTTCTTTAAGTACCAATTACATCCACTTTTTAATCGGAAACATATGATGGTATTCGTAAAAATCGGAACATTATTTCGGATAGAAAAAGTTTCTTCAGAAGTTCAGACATAAAAACATACAAAAAAGACACACATCATTGTAAAACCAATACATTTTTCGCATCGCTCAAAATCTAAAATAATAAGGAAGTGAGTACACAAAATAAGTTATACAATTATTATTTTTATTATCTAAACGTATACTAAGAAAAGAGAATAATATGATAATTATTATTATTAATTATTTAATAATAAAAAAAATAAGGAAAAACAACGTTCAATTAAATTTATATTATGCACTGCAGAGGTCAAGAACAGATGAAAATGGAAACCATTATGAAGTTTATTTTGCACAATTAAAACATATAAAAATCTGATACAGGTCTTCCTTATTGTTTTTTATTTTAAATTGATACCGTTTAAAATATTATAATTGGATTCAACAAACCAATAATTGTACTATTGTAAGTATATTTTATTATATTTTATAGTCGTTAATTAAATATAATATAATATACTATTAAAATTTATATTCGCTAATTAATATAATTAGGTACAGGCAAGTGTGTTTGTTCAATTATTATTCTAATAATATCTATAATAAAATATTATCGTAACTATAGTTGCGAGTTTACGATTCATAAGTCATAACACTGTTTACTATTTCATATTTTAATATAATTATTGTAAATCTTCACAATAAACGTACGAGTGTTTAATTTATTTATTATTATAATTAATATTATTTTTAGTTGTAGCTAAATTAAAAAAAAAATTATTATTATTGATTATTGATTATTGATGTGTGATTCTTCGACACAAAACGCGAATTTAAAATATTTTCATTTATAATAATATATTTTATAAACCTATACAAGACGTTTTTTTTTTTTTTTTTTTATATTAATTCAAACATCGATTTGACAATATCGTACATCGACATTTTAAAGCTTAAAATTCATATTTATTATATTTACTAGATAAGATTTAGTTATTTTAAAAATTGATTAGGATGTGCTCGGAATGTCATTATTTATCTGGTCAATGAACTCGTCTCCATTATTTATTATTTTAATAACTGACTCGATTTTGTAAGAATACTTTATACGAGTATATTTTCGGTGTTAAATTTAAAGAAGAAAATTTTAAAATTAAAATTTATATAATTTTTAAAATTATCGTGCGATATAAAATCGATCTACCCAAACGAATCGGTTAACGAAATTACATAATAAAAATTGATAAAATAACGATGATACGATTTAAAGTAGATGAAAAATAAAAATTGGACGGCCAAATGTTATGTGTAAACATAATATTATAAAATGTGTTATGTTTTTTTTTTTTTTTTTTTTTATAACCTTGTTCCTACATTTCATATAAATCGTATATTTTATACCGTCTTTGAAAATTTAACATCTCGCTATAAATATAATATTAAATTAAAAAAAAAAAAAAAAAGAAGAAGAAAAATAAAAGACTGGTCGAAATTGACGACGATGACCACGTACCAGTCGTCGTACGGAAAGAAACCGTTGCCCGAACAGCGGTCGCCGACGAAGATAGTTCCGACGGCGGCGGTCGTTCGTCTAGAACAGTTGTTGAAGAACAGGATCGTCAACAACGAGCTACGGCCAGAAATCACGATAAAACTACTCGCGGACGTCAAGTTATCCACGTACAAGCACGATTTCGTGCCGTATTTCGGCGCTTGGTCCGCCGTACCAATCGTCCGGCCGTCGTCGCCATCACCGCACCGGGAACCGGCCTCGGTCGCGAGAACGGACTGCGGCCGGTTCACGACCGCGTCGCCGCGCACCAACGTCAAGTACGACGGGGCTGCGCCCCCTCAACAGTTCATTCAGCCTAGGTCCGAGTACTGGTCGGCGCACAGTCACCTAGCCAGCCGCATCATAGCCGATAAAGTGATACCGAAACGGGCAAGAAGATGTTATAAATTTGTATGAAATTTAAAAAAAATTTAAATATTATTTTGAAATACAAATTTTAAATACATATTATCGCATTTATTAACCGTGTCGTTTGACCGGTCGTGTGTATACCTGTACGATAATTAATAACGATTAAAAACCATAAAAAAAAAAAACAAATTATATTTACGATGACCTTCAACGATGTAATTTCGTTTTGAACGAGTTTATGAGATAGAATATTACAATATTATTGTGTCCGCATAGGTATACTCGCATAGGTATAGGTATTAACCTAAGTAACGGTATAAAATTTTAAATGTTTAAATCGATACTTAGATTTTTTTTTTTTGAATTTTAAATATTTTATATTTTCACATCGGAAACGCATTGTTCTTTCCTTCTGCGAATACGAGTATTTAACGTCATGCATAATATTCTTGCGTGCGCTTTTTGCGTATTTCAGAAAGAAGAAAAAAAAGAAAATCATTCGGAATCAAACATTGAAATAATAAAATAAATATAAAACGGCGCCTATTTAGGTCAAGTGATTATTCCATTATAATATTGTATACATTCGAACTCGCCCTCTATTGTTTTGTGACGAGGTTTCATGTTACTGTGATTCGAGAGAATTTCAATTATAATACAATATTGTATTATACGACGGATTTTAACGTTCCACTGTTAGGTATATTATAAAGTATTTTTACATCTGTCCCACAATAATAATAATTATTATATTTGTATACAGTGTGTTCAACGTACGATATTATCGTTTTAAAACGATTTTAAAATATATCAACAATATATAGCTTAAACTCAACAAATTACAGGAAGACATAAAATTTTTCACGTATAATTTATTATACGTATATATTTAGAAAAAAAAAATCAATTTTCTCAGTTTATTATATATTTTTAAAGTTGACAGGACGACGTTATGCGTTTCACGAAACTCGAATATAAAATATTTTGCTTTATTTTTAATACTCATAATATCGTTAAAAAATATAATTAACTCGTTTGTATATTTATTATACACGTGTTTACGCAATTTCACTATAGACTCCGTTAACTCTTTTCACCAATATTTTCGTCTTAAATTTTACAATTATTTTACAATTTATATAACTTTCATGCGTATTACATTCGTAATAATTCTATAACTTACACGTACTATGGTGTACTGTGTAGTTACATTTAAAAATATAATTCTTAAAACGAATAAATTGTAAATTTATATATTAATACAGTTACAATTTATAAAAGTTTACGTTTTTCACGTATATATATTTGTAAATTATACTGATAAATATTATAGGTTTTAACTTATAGTTAAGATATTACACTGGTCTGATTTTGAAATTCTGTTTTAGTACACGCACTATTATACTCATAATAAACCGTATTATGCTCTCGTATAATCTTTTGGAATATAACGTACGATGATTAATATTATAATACTCGGAAAAATTAAAAATTCAGTATTTCAGTATTTCAGTATTTTGCTAAAACGCGAACAACATTATTTCGTCTCGACCTTATAAATTTCTCTACGGTATATGTGGGGACGTATTATCAAATTAATATTAGATAACGTTTAAACGTAATTCTTCGGCATTAACATCACAAATCAAAAATCTATTCTGTGTAAATATCGTGTGCGGCGTGCACTACTCTTTTCATTAACGTAATGCACTTTTTTGTTTTTCAAACAGTCCATTAATTTAAATTTATCTCTTGTCGCGTGTATAGACAAACATAATATAATATTATATAAAGTATTTGTATTTTTAAAACTATATTATACATTTATTTTGATTTCGTTTCGGACGATTTTTTTTTTTTTTTTTTTTGGTTTTTTTATCGCATAATAAAATTAAATAATAAATAAGTTTTTTCTCCACCGTCGAATAGATTATAAATTTGCGTTTGTGCATAATTAATTTTATGTTTATATACGTGTAAAAAAACGACTAAAAACTTCAACGAATACTGAATAATATATATCGTAATATAAATCCTCGATAAAAATATATTATCGTAATTCGTATTTGGTATATTAGCAGATAAAAAAATGATAACACGTGATATTATTAATAGTGTATGTGATAGTACGACGAAGAAAATATTCGTATTTCGTCAACAGGATGAATTTTGTGATAATAATAATATTAATAACGATAATATTTTTAATTTTACAAACCTCACCCCCGTGTGAGTTCATAAATGTGCAATCGAACGAGGGATGTTTACGACGGCGTCAAAGGGAGTTATGATGAACGTATAATAATCCGAATTTGCATTCTTTAAAATAAATAAATAAAATTAACGCGACCATATAAATTATATACCTAACGGTTATTTATTGCTATTTAAATTTTTAATAACGATTTTCCGTTCGTTTGATATTTTTTTTTTTTTTTTTATTAATATTTCGGTTTGTTGATTTTTATGCAGATGTACCCATATAATATTATTATAATATACACTGATTTATGTTTATTAAACCACATTAATATTATACTACTAATAATATAAAAAAAAAATATTGTTTATTCGGTGATGAAATGACTTCACGATCACAGCGTATATTACTCGTATTTTGAGGTTATGGACTTATGGTTTATTATATACATTTAATTTTTTTTTTGTACGGCTCAATGTTGGTTTTTGTTTATAGGATTGATTATTCAGCTCTTAATGATTTTCTTATCACACCTATTTGTGTACGTGCGTAGCTGTCACGAATTCCATTAGTAAAAAAAATCAGTGTGTATAAGGTGTATTATATTATATTATAAATTGTTAAACTCGATGGAAATTAGGATGAATAGTCTTGTCTGAATTACCGACATAAATAGAAGAAGTTAATTAACATATTATATTAACCATAATTCTTTAAATACGCCACCGCTATATTTAGCCCGACGTTAAAATCGATCCTTTCTCTTTAACATTAATATCGTTAAGCAATATTTTTCGACTATCGGTCGATGAAATCGATTAATTAATTACGAAGGTGATTTTAGTATTTTACGTTTAATGTAAAGTATATTTAAAAAAAAAATAATGATAATAATAATGTACACATTATATATAGCCTATAACGTGTACATTCGGTTTATAGACTTTACAAAATTAATTTTATATATAAATATTAATTGTTCGAATGAAAGATCTATACGAGATTATACCTTATTATTATAATATTAAACATTTACTAATTATTATATGATGTTGTTAAAAATTCGTTACTGGCAAGTGTGTTTATTTATACTTTTAAAATGTTCGTTAATTTTTCGATTTTATTTAATTCACCGCGAGTGGAATTTCAAGGATTTATAATATGTTATTAATTTTATTACAAAGATGAACTACACACCAAAAAAAAAAAATATAAATTTCTTGAATACGTATGACTATAATATAATATGACCCTAAAGATAATTTGCATATTTTTTCCTACAAATTAACGAGCTTGTGTGCGATGTATCTATTTATTACTATTCGAAATGGTATGTATAGGTACGAATCATGTATAAATGTATAATTATGTATACGTATATATACAGTTCTCAGTTTCAGGTTATAGTGCAATACATTAAATTTATACGGGGTGATGTGAACTTCGTAGAACGAAAATCGAAAACGGTGAAATTTATTAGCGCGTCTTCTTCGTTATTTTTGCGACACGGTACGCTGATCACCCTGTACACCATGAGGAGATCATAAATCGACGGCTTGACCCTTATATAGTCGACGCCAACCGCTTATTACGTTCGTCTATGTGTGTGAACGACAGACTCGTAAAAGCAAATAACTGGCCAACGTGCGGTAACACGACACTCTGCCGGGCTGCTTGACCCTCTATAGTAAGGACTTTTGGCGATAGAAGTAAACCGCATCGATACATTCGGTATAATTCCGATATATAATAATATATATATATATTATATATTTTGGTCAATTTATTTTTATTATACACCGAGGATCGTGTAACCGCCTAGGGAAAACTGTATATATATATATACTATATAATATAATGTAAGAACTAGGTCAATTTGTAGTCGGGGGAAGTCTGTGGTCGAGGGGAGGGTTTTTGTTAGAAATCGAGAATATCGTAATATATTATTATCAAGAGTTCGCAACGCACTCATTTTAGTGTATCGAAAATAACTTAGCATTAAAATTGCAAATGTTATGTACATAATTTCCACGATCATCCGAACTTGCAAAGAATCGTACGTTTCCTGGTAGTTATTACTTACTACTTTTTTCCCCCGATTTAGACCTCGTGTTTCATTTTTTTTTATTTCACTCGAAATCTTAAAGTTCTTAAAAATGATATACAATATAAATTTCGATGTCTTATCATTTATAATATTATCTATATCCTTTTTAAATATTGGTCATTTATAAATTTTAACCTTCTTATTTTTTTTCTCAAAATTATTTTCTCACCATAAACTTATGTACATATATACTTTTTAAATTACATAATATGATAAATCGATCGCTTTAAATTGTACGATAATGTTAAACTATGATATTTTATGGTTTAAAATTTAAGAAAATGTGTTTGAAGACTATTATACAAATTATTCGAATAAAATATGTAATTACTAATTAGTATATAATGCACATATTTACTAATTGTAAAAGTATTACAAAAAAATTAATTTCTTCTAAACTATCGTTTGATACTTTGATAAGTTTATAATTCGTACAGTTTTATATAATCGTGTGTTTAAGTGTTTTATGGGGATATTCATTATACGAAATTTTTGAAGAAAATACATATTATTTCATATTCCTTCTTGACAAAATTTAATAACATCTAATCACAAATTTTCGAATTCAATTAAGTAATATTTACATACGTTGCACCAGCCCCGCCTATTCAACTTTTTCAACTTTTTTTTACACTAATAATTAGCACGTAATTAGCATGAATTTGCATGATAATAATTAGAATTTGCACGATATTGGTTTAAAAATTATATCAATTCGCATAATTAAATAATTTATCAAATTAATAAAAAAATTGATTTTGCGGATTATAGAAGCTCGTACGAATTTCGGTGATAGTCGTGCAAATTCATGCTAATTACGTGCTAAATATATGTCGAAGTTTTTTTTGAAATATCGCAAAATTTCAATTTTGGGCGGGGCTGGCGAAACGCGCAAAATAAAAAAATTGATTTTGCGGATTATAGAAGCTCGTGCGAATTTCGGCGATAGTCGTGCAAATTCATGCTAATTACGTGCTAATTTTTTGTTAAATCAAATAGTTTAAAATAATGTTATTTCGGTGGGGCGGGGCTAGCCTGACGTTGCGTTAGCCCCGCTCATATAATTATTGATATAATTTTTAAACCAATATCGTGCAAATTCTAATTATTATCATGCAAATTCATGCTAATTACGTGCTAATTATTAGTGTAAAAAAAAGTTGAAAAAGTTGAATGGGCGGGGCTGGTGCAACGTACGTGTAATATTTGACTATTGATATACGGAATTTTTTTTAAAAAAAAATACTAATACCTACTCCTTGTATAATTAAATTTTAAAGAATTATTATAAGTAACACGAAATTAAATTTGTCATAAATTATTTAATTTTAACGTTTTAATATTTCAAAACTATATTAGTACTTTTATATATCTATTTTATTTTTATTTTTATTGATAATAATTAAAAACAAGCTTATAAAATACGACTAGTTTTTTATCGTTTGAATAATTCATATCTATCGATTATTTTATATTTATATCTTAATTATAGGCACTAAAAACGAAAACACTTTTATTATAAGTTTGCTTTGTACGATGTTGGTTATATTTTATTTTATTATTATATCAAACCACTGGTATTTAGTGTTTACTCGTATTCAATAATATACGGATAAGTCGTAGGTAAATATAATAAAACGTATTTTGTATTATAATTATTGATATTGTTTTCTACAATAAATATAATCTATACACATCGACCCTGCGTCAGTAAATATTTGTAACGTATTTTCTTGTTACCGTTTGATGACCGTTTTAATCAAAGATAAACCATTGTAACTGTAATTAATCTAATTTTTGTTTTTTTTTGTTTTTTTTTCTTACTTATCTTAAAACAACATTGTTATATATCGTATAAAATTTCAGTAAACCGCTAAATAATTAAAAATTTCATAACGTTTAGTAAAACGTATAAATATTTATTTATTTATTTTTTTTAAATATAGCAATGAAATAGTTGAAAAAATGCTCGTTTAATAAAAAATTATAAACGAATTTTTAAACAATACGTTGTAATTTAACACGACTTTACAATTTTTTTTTTCGATATTTACTGCGAATAAAATCGAATTTTAATTTTTAAGACTATATTATCGTGTGCGGATTAATATGGTCTGCACGATATACTAATTTCCTTCAAACTTCGAATTAAAACATACGTTGACATAAATATATTTCTTCTGAATTACACGAGGGATGGTTAATTATTTCGGTTTTAGTCTCTTGCGTACGAATTCGTGTAAATATTCTAGTGGATTACCGAATAACAACGACAATATTCCTACACGAAACGCATTGTTTTCTGTTAATTTATCGGAGCCGACCGTGGTGAAATATTCAGACGGAAGGGTCCCGCCGACCGAGCGCGTTCCCGCGGGTCGTCATAGCAGTGAATACGGTCATCATCGATTAATTAAGCAGAATTCATTTCAGAAATGTCCTGTGGGACGTTTCGTGTTCCAAAACTATACGTATAAGAGAGAGCCCTTCGTATATCCCTGGTAATATTCGTACCTGAATATTTGACATAAATGATCCGATTGGTTAATAATACGTACATATAGGTACCTATAGCTAGATTAGAGACATAGAGAATTAGAATTTGTAAACATTTTGATACCAGGGTTATTGTTACTTCTTACCGTGTGTGAAAGACTTGTGTTTCATACCGAATGCAAACCTATAACTTCGTGTCGATGTTATCGGAAAATTATTTACTTAAAACGCACGTTTTAAGGTCGAAAATCGTAGAAAACAACACATTTAAAATATTTATTAGTTTATTAGGTACATATTATTCTTAGACATCTTAGAAATCATAAATATTATGTACAATATATAATTAGCTGTTATATAATAATTTATTTTGATAAAATTAACACGATACGCACTTGTTTTTCAAAATAAAACGTGATAATTTCGACGTCGTAAAGTACGTTATCTTAAAAAAAAAAATAATAATAATTTGTATAAACCTATGTAGTAATGATTATAATATATACGATGAAAATATACAAATAAGGCGCATGACCGACGTTATATTACACTCGTACGGGTACTAATTGCGCACTATAAAAATATAAAATGTATAAATTGTACGATAGTATTAAACGAAAGAAATCAAAATTGTTATTTTATCGTACGAGTATACGACCGTATAATACGAGTATACACACAAATAATAAAATTATTATTAAATAAACAGGAAATCCATTAAGAATATTATAATATATAGTTTATTACGGTTGATTTAAGATTTCGAGTCCTCGGGGCGGACTTCGAGAAAACGTAAATAAATTTTTCTATTGCGTTTCATAATAAAATAATATTTTTATTTTTATTTAAAATAACGTCTTATATACATAAATCAAATATTTGAAAAATTACAAGGGGTATTAAAAAGTAATACGTTACATTATATTTTATGCGTTATACGTAAAATATAATATTTTTTAAGTAAGCATACATGCTACTTTCAATTTAATAACGCAGATTTACATAATTTTTTTCAATTTTTTATATTTTTCCAACTGACCTTTAATCATTATATTAGTTACTAAAAGAAAAAATATATATTATTATCTTATGAGAGTTGGTTTGACTATATTAAGATTAATTTTTAACTTTCCCGTCTAAAATATCGTATATAGTACTTTTATATATTACAATATAATTTGTATTTGATATTTGACATAAAATAATAATATTATATGATACGAATTTAAATATTATTTCGAGTTTATCAATGGACCAATAATACGAGTAAGTATACACGTGTTTAACTGAGGAAAAAATAAAAATAATTTAATATAGCAAGTACCTATAGTAGAGTAAATTTAATATGTCAGATACTCGAAATGTAAAAAAAAAAAGAAAAGTTGGTAGGTATATATTATAAAATTACGTATAATATCATATTTCTGGTTGTTTGCTAAGATTATTATTTTTTATTTATAACGTTTACATTAGTTATCGTGTTTGCATTATACACATAAGTATAATATATACCTAATATTATACAATCAAATTTTTGGATTCATATACCAACCAACCCTCTGTTTAATCTTTCTTGCCTTGTGCCGGAAGGGTGTATACAGTCTAAGAAGACGTAAGCATAAGATGAAAGCCGTATACGTAATAATAATTTAATCGTGAATTCGTGGCATAAATTACAAGTTGCCGAAAACAATGTTTAACGTGTGTAATTTCAAATTATATAGTTATACTCGAATACGTCTATATATATTTACCCACTTGATTGATTTTTGAAGTCTAAATATTTATGAAGTTTTATTAATTTTTCGAGTAAAATATTTGCGATTATACAAAATATATGCGATTTATAAGACTCTGGGGATTATATTACGTATATACTTATTTAAATATCAAGATTTCGTTTATTATTTTATAAATCTTTTTTCGTCTATATAATATGTTTTTTAATTTAAAATTAGGTCATTGAGTTTAATAAATTACGAGTCAAAAGTCAGTGTCAATATTAATAGATTTCTTTTTTTTTAAAAAAAAAAAATAAATAAAATACAAAACGATAATTTATTTCAAATTAATGATTTACTATTAATTATTTATAATTGAAAATATAAATGGTAAAGTATAATATGACTAACCATATAAATAAAAAAAAAAATACCTATGGCTCCTCGACTACCTCGACCTATTCGCTTTATTAGTAAACATAAGACAAACTAATCACAAATTATAATCGTATCTGCCCACAGCAATATTAATATACTATTATACAAACGTCATGATAAAAAAAAAAAAAAAAAAAAAAAAACTATTTGTATTAAAATAATAAATTTCTTATACAATAATTTATGGTATAGTAACAAAATGTAATTTAAAAGAACAATAATTGTTTGTTTTTTTTTTTTTAAGTTTTTAAAATATTCAAAATATATAAGATAATAATTGATTAAAATTGAATTAGACATAATTGATTAATTCCTTTTTATATCTGTAGAATATAAGTTATCGATAATTTATTATACAGAAATGTCTTGTTTTTTTCCCCGTATCTCAAGTTTCAATTATATAATAAATCTAATATAACACTTGAATTAAATGATTTAATACTATATACGATTTGTGATTTTATCAATTAAAAGTACAATAATATTTTTAATTTTTTAAAACGTAAAATATACTTAATTATTTTGACAACTTTTACATATTATTTAACAATTTTTCATTTAATAACTATTAATATAATATTATTATTGTACGACAATATTAACATTATGACAATGTGAGATAATAAATTATTCATAATCACGAAGAAGATGTTATCAATCATAATATAAGAAATCAATACTTTAGAACTAAAACATCAATCTGTCTTAATTATAATTTATATTTCAAATTGATTACTTAAAAATCGGTAAATAGATTTACTCGGTTTATAGTGCTTAATGTACGAAATGTTAAAAAAAATAAACATATAGAATATTTATCATAAAAATATTATTTTTATCTTCCTCATTCTACATATAAATCAAAATTTTGTTAAATAATAATTATTATTTATAATATTTATTTTTATCATTTTTTTTTTTTTTGTTTAAGAGACCAAAACTTATAATATATTAAAAGATTATATTATTGAGTTATTTATTTTACTTACAGTGCATTTTTTGGTTGTAAATATTAATATTTTTTTTAAAAAATTGAAATTTAAGAAATGTAATTTAATTTAATGTATAGTTTCATGTTACTATTATGATTTGTTTTATTATTAAATTTGTATCATTTAAAAATGTTTGACAGTAGTATTTACTTTAATGAATTTAAAAAACGAAAAAACGATAAAAACCTACCCAGAAAATTATTTTTGTACGTCCTATCTATATTCTGTGTATACTTTCCTGAAACAAAATAAAGAATATTATAATAAAAGAAAAATTATTTTATTATTTTAATTGATTATAAAACACAAATTAATATGACCGTTTGTTTCATAAATCAAAGTATCAAAGGTATAATGTCAAAGTATTTATGATTTATTAACATCAATATAATGCAATTTGAATAACTCGGGAATAATTGAATAAAATAACGATTTAAAATGAAAATATCGTGGAAAGTGTTCCGAATTCTTATAGTGAATAATATTTTTATTTGTACAATAAAACGTCATTCTTAGTCCTTCAGAGTACGAATAATAATAATAATTCTTATTGGTATTACAATAACGTTTTCTAAATTTTAATATAATTCACATTACGTGTATAATTATACAGTGTGGTATAGTAATTTGCAATGATAATAATATAACGTTTTCTTAGAAATAGTAAAATAACAATAATTATTGTGCGTGTAGTAGGCAAGTATTGCGAACGTTGTTCTGATCCAAATTCGATTCCTTGCGTGGAGTTACGAGCACGTCTGTTTTACATTTCAAACGTAACACCCCACTACTACCCTGTCTAACCCTTATTAAGTAGTGTATGGTATTCATTAAACCCGTATTATACGCGTATGATATATAGGGTGTCCCAAGAGGATCATCGACTGTAAAAATAATATTTTTAAAAATAAAAAATAAAATAAATTTTAATTTTTTGTTTAATTATAATATATATATGATATATAAATTAATAATGAAGGAACGAAAATAAAAATATATTCAATAAAATTACAAATTGTAAAATGTAAAGTGAGGGATTCGTTAGCAGGTTAATCATTCCGAAATGTAAACGGGTTGACTTTACAATTATATTTTTAACGATCTGTTTAATTTTCTAATGATATAACAGGAGTGCGCTTTTAACTTTTGACACGTATTAAAATTGAAATAATTATAAAATTGCAATCACAAAAATAGTATAAAAGTTATACGAAAAAAAAAATAAAACGTTCAGAAAATTATTATAATTTTTAAATTACTCATTATTTATTCATAAATATATAATTTAAATTATTATTTACATGGAAACATATTTGATAAAAGTATTTTTTTTTTTTTTTTTTTTTTAGCCGAATAGATAGATATCGATGATGATATCGATTTGTCTCGTGGGACACCCGATATAAAGGACTGTTAATCGAAACGGACCACCCCGTCGAAGGTGTGGAGATGTTCAAAATGAGGAAATAGTAACGAACGATTTTAATCCTCGTGAATCGTGAACTGGCATAATCACAGAAAATACGTATGACTAATGTGCGACTTTGAACATCTGCTCCGAAGTTTCTATCGATAATATTACAGCGATGGAAATGATTAAATGATAATAATAATACTATCAGATAATGATAATAACAACTACTGCAAACTGCGTTGCAATATACTTATGCGATTTCCAAATGAACTTAAAGTCGAATTTCGTTCGAATTATTCGTGTCGTTTTTTACTGCTCAAAATGAATATATTTATTTATTTATTGTTTTCCAATATAATATAAATATATTCGCGGGATAATAATGTATGTAATGTATATATGTGTATATAAAATACAAGTTTCTGCTTACAGATTATACAGCGCAATAAATTGACCCCTTTGCACTTCGTGACCGATTCATTGAGCCTCTGGCTTAACCTATCCAACCTGGCCACCTGGTTACCACTTATACCAGATACCGGTGTGTTCTTATGTTCGTATATACGAGTATATGTTATTATAATATTTTGAAATATGCGCAATGCTTTACCGCGTGTATGATATAATGTCACGTACAATAATATATATTTTCACATTTTTTCAGAACTATGTAAACCATGAAATTCGAACAAATATTCCGTAAGTGTACGATGTAGCTTATGTGTATGCATACATATAATGAACTATATAGACGTCCTTTGATCCTTATTATTCAACCCGGAGCATATTATATAATATTATGTTGTTAAAGGTAGACGTTTTCATTCTTTGAACGCCACATATTCTAAGTACGAATTTTTCATCATTAATTTTATTACATTTTGACTTTATATGATAATATTCGTATGTTTGACTAATTTAACGTAGAAATATTCGTTTTATAATGTATTATTACATACAAAAAAAATTATTATATACAAAAAAAAAAAAAAGAAGAAAATCTTAAAAATAATAATAATAATTATATTAAATTTAAAAATATCAATCGTACACAATGATAGTTAAATTATTATACTCGTATTTCGAGTATATTATAATATGGTTATTGGGGAATAATAATTAACCGCGTTTGATAAAAATATGTTCCAAGGAGAGAATAAAACTTTCGGCGGTATAGACGTGTGTCAAGACTCGGATGATTGATTCGACGGTACCTATATATATATATTATTATATACAGTATTTAACGAAACCCTGAGGCCGATTTATGGAAACTCCTTGCCCCCGTTCGTGTAACATTCCACGGGTTTCGGACAAAAAAAAAAAAAAAAAGAAAAAAAAAATAAAAACATTTCGATCCATAAATACCCGCGAACGTACTGATTGACGAGTTCCATGCACACACCTACCCTTCGTCCGAAGGGCGGTGAATTTTTTAATGAATGAACTCCGAGGACGGGGGTGGGAAGGGAAATAAAACTTTTTTGATATTTTTGACGGCCGTTATATATGCGTATATTATTTTATATAGGTAAGTATATATATATAATATATATTAACGTATTGCCCACGACTTACAAGTATATACGATCCGTCGAGTTTATATATATTATATTGTTTACCGGTCACGGATGATTAATGGGACCGTTCGCAATTAATTCCCGAGCACTTAACGAGCGATTCGCACACATATTATTATTGGACGGTCTAAAGTAATAATAATAATAATAATAATAATAATAATAATAATAATAATAATA